>OX419595.1:832221-1045612 GCA_948473455.1 Teleiodes luculella | reverse complement strand
TAAGTATTTGTGCAAGACGATTAAAAAGATGCCGATCCCCACAGCGAAGAGCCCCGAGCAGACGAGTTCGTTGAACCAGCTGACGGAGCCGACACTGCTCCAGGAGGTGACGTCATCGGGGAGCCAGCCCGATCCAACGAGGAAGAATCCGAGAACGAGGAACACGATTCCGAGATGGAGCATACCAACCGATGAGACGACTTCATTGTCGCCGGCGTTGGTGTTCTTGTAGCGACGTCTCTCGAGGCTGCCGGTGGAGCAGTGGGGGGAGGTGACGCCAGACTCGGTGGACTGGAGGGAGAAGCGTCGTTCGCGCGCTCGTTGGGCCTCGGCGCGGCGCTTGCGTTCGCGGCGGATGGCGAGCGCGGAGTGTAGACCGACCGCGTGCATCCTGCAAGCACGGGCACGGGTGAGTCGCCGGGTCGCAAGCGCCTGCGCACCGGCGCTTGCGACGCGGCGCGGGACGGCCGCAGGCGCGGGCCGCTGCCTGGCGGACCAACCGTCGACCCGTGCCCGTGCCGTGCCGCGTAAAGTACACGCCACGATGGAAGTCTATAGTACCCCAGACGCAAGGCGAAGGCGCGTAAAGTTTTGTGCGTAGTCGTGATTTTTTGAATTGACCTTGGCTTGTGTTGCAAATTTCACGTAGGTATCAAACTTCATCGGATTTCTTTGTAGTCGTTGTTACAAAATCAAACAATACAAAAAATACGCCATTTCCACTACGACCTTCGCCTTCTGTTTGAATTGTTCTGGGAATACTCAAGGAATTCTTGCATATGGTTTTTCTAATTTTACTTTTTTCGGTGCTCTCATAACTGTGAAACAACAACTAATGTAACGATTATTCTGCCCAATTTTACCCGCAAATAGCCATCACCCTTTTCATAATTTTTATTGCCTTTGCTATGTACAGCGAAAATAGCATACAGTTTATCTTATTACCATAGTACTTCCATTGCAGTATGTACTTTTTTCTTATTTCAAGTTTTTTTTTTTAATTTTGCGCTGAAATAATTTCAACAAAACAAAATCTTGTCATTTTGCATCAAAATCATCTAAAGTTCTTATATACTAAAATCATCAATCTACAAAGTATTTTTGAATGAAAGTAGTAACTTAATTAAGCATTCATAATTTGAGAGGAAACCCTCTCTCTCGTCAGTTATAATTAATCATTTTTCCTTCACAAGAAGTCCAATGAAAACGAAATAGTCCACAAGATGAAAGCTAAGTTCCGTTCGCAAAAAGAGCACCATTTATCAAATGAACTGCTTCGTTTCTTATAATCGAAAACTCATAACATATCATTCCACACATTAATTTATTTGTAGAAATAATACTTGAAGGTTGTTTGCACACTTTAAACCCTTTTCTATTCTTTTGTATAATAAGAAAAACTAAACGACCGGGTTGAATATGGCGACCAAATTATGGGTTGTCACCAGAAACCTCGTCAGGAGATAATGTCCACCATTCCTTTTGCTAAACGACCCTAAATTATTCAGACCCGCCCTAACTTTCAGGCCCGAAGCGCCCCTGCGTCGGGGAGGCGGGCGGTAGACGTCCATACCGTTTATGGACGCCGGGTAGAAAAACGCGCCAAGCATCTTAATTATCGCGAAATTTGCATGTTTATTAGTTTTCTGCTTGAATAAGACACGCGACGAATAATTTCATTATTGTTTGACCTAGCCTATCATCATTGTTTTATTGTCTTAGCTCAAACAAACAAATTTTGATAAACGTTTCTTCTTCAAAATTTTATTAATTACCAGGTTCACATAATATGTTAATCTTTTCTATTCTTTTCATGACCCAATAATAGAGACGTAAATCGTAATATAAGGTGACACGTTCCTGTCAACACATATTATGTGATTTGATTTGATACTGATATATTATATTTTTGTTTTCCGTCAGTTACGACAAATAGAAAGTCATCAACCAATCACAACCCCGAAACAAACCCCCCCCCCCGTACCTTAGATAGTTGACAAAATTTATTTCTTTACGATTTGCATGTATTACTTCTCTATAATGTTAGATACTCTTTTGTATAGAACAACAAATGAATGTATAGAACATTGTGGAGTCAAATGAAACCATTTGCGACGAGATTTGTTCCCCAGCCATTTCATTTAAACGCTGGATTGTTTCAATGTAAAACTTCTGCTGAACCTGCATTGCAATTTCAAGTAATTTTAACAATAGAAATGGATTCAAAAGCGAAGACAAATATTGTTCAACTTGACGAGCTTCATTCAGAGAATGGGTATTGTTTTGTCATTAATCTAGTCTAGCGTGATCGCTCGATACATTACTTACGGAGTAGGTACTTTTCTGTGAGTTACCTACTATTAAAAAGTAAGCAGCAGAAACAGTCAAGAGTGATGAACACATTGTATTTTTTTACCAGGAGGTTAGAAACTTAAGAAATTGGAACAGTAACAAGAAATGCCCGTATATTGCACAGAATAGAACTGATATTCTTATTCAATGTTACTATCACCAAGTTCTGATGAACCTCATAAAAAAACAAGTCAATAAACAGCACCGCTAATTCTATCGCGATAAGCCCGGCACCGAACCCTGAAAGGCTAACAACTGATGAAGCTGATAATATCATAAGCCTTGTTACTTTGAAAGCCGATAGTCCAGGGCTCTTGACTTATCGGTGAGAGCTCCACTTTGCGCTGGAGTATCGCCGTGCTTTTATGATGCCTTGGTACTAAAAGAGTTTATTGTGTGCATTGTAAAGTTAGAAAGAGAGTCAAGTGAAAGTTCATATTTTTCTCATCAAAATCTATTTTAATATAATTTTGAAAATACTGATAATCACTTTTTACTTTAAAATATTGCTTAAGGTTTCATCTAATGAGAGCCGCGCTCTTATAGATTTTCCGTGTTTTGTTTGTCATTCATTTATTTGTTCTATATTATTTCCTTCTAGTCTAGATCGTTCTCTCTTCCTTTTCCCATCCATATTTCCTTCAATGATATTTTTGGTAAGGATAAGGTTCCTTCCATAATTATTATATCGGCACTTTAAAGTCTAACTCGAGTGTCTTTAAAACTCAAACTTCTCATTTCCTTAAGCCCTTAAGCCTTGCGGTGATTTTAAACCTAAAAGGTAATGGGGAAAGTAGGACAAAGTTGCCTTAAACTTAGCTGATAAGGACTATGAAAGTAATATAGGTGAGAGTGAGACGAACACATTTTACAACTTCGGGGTAAAGTGGCGAGTGAGGAAACTCGCTTCGGTGAAGTACTAGGGTGAAAAGGGACCATGTTGAAGAATGAGTATAAGATATCTATACGTGTATCTATAGTGTGGCAGAGAAAAAGTTCAGTGGACTGTGTGGTGTGGCGTGAAACCGGTATCTTGTGTTAGATATTGTGACAGTGATGAAGTTAGTGGTACTTGGTAAGAATAAAAGAAACACAGGCAGATTGATGGTAGGTATCATTTTATTTGTCTTCAGAGCTAAATTTAAAAATGAATAGTAACTATATTAACTGTGAAGTAACTGAGTCTGAAATGTCATCATGTTGATCAGATTAAACAACTAAGATTGCTAAATTTATGTAGGTCGAGTAAATTCTTTCAACTTTAAACTAGAAACAAATATTATTATAACTCTATTTTAAGACCACTGGCATAGTGCACTAAACGAATGACCTGATATTTAGATATTGCATGCAGGTGCCGCCAACCAGGTGGTTTTGTCAACAAGTTGCAGTTGGCAACCCTGGCTGCGAGCCAACCGCTAGCGATAAGTCTAAAGTTTTGTGGTAGGTATGCAATTTATCATATAACACCCCTCAATTTTGACAGCTTTGTCTGTAAATACATGGAAATTATTCAAAAAACTGTGTTGGCTATAATACATGACAATATATATATTGCACTTTGCACATTTTCAGTAGAGTCTTGTTTTTGTTTACCTATAAATACAGGGATTACTTTTGTGTAACGTAAGTTTTAAATTGTATTCATAAGTAGGATGTAACCCACAATGTTAACGTTGCAGAAAACTAGTAAAAATTAAAATGTAGGTGCTTTGAACAAAATGATATATGAAAAGACTGCGTATTAAAAGGACATTTTGAGGCCACGAATAGATTTTAATCCACCGACAGACTTGGCTAGTCGCCAAAGCCGAACTTTGTATTAAGTTGTGCCAGAGTTGCCTCAAGTGAATATGGATGGTTCACTATGAATGGATTTAAAAATCTGATATAATAATCACGTCCACAAATCGAGAATGGAGTAACTTTTTTTGTGTGAAAAATTGAACATTTTAAATTTTATTTATCAATTTAGAATCAAACAAACATAACGATTTCTGTGTCTGTGATATCCTACAATCCTACAATATACTCGTAATATTATGAACGCGATTTGTGAGGATGGATGTATGGATGGATTTTGTTACTCTTTCACGCAAAAACGACCGAATGGATTTTAACGAAACTTCACAATACATAGCTTATACACTAGAATAACATATAGGCTACCTGTTACTGCGGGAAAATTGCTCATTCCCACGGGAAAACTTAGCGCAGACCGAGCCTCGGGGCGAAAAGCTAGTAATTAGTATACCGTAGCCAGCCAGCATACGTTGGAAACCAAACTAATCGTAATAGCAGGTAATTTGTTTACAATGTCAATGAATGAAATTGCAGCCAAAAGCTGGTAATATGATGTTCGACATGCTTTGTAATTTATTTCAAGCTCTGTTTGTGCAGCATCCGATACCAGGAACCGGTACTTAGAATAATTTATGATTGGCAAATTGCGTTGGAGTGTTTACTCATTCATTTTGCTGTCGCTTTTGGGGATGTTAATGGATGTTCAAGTGATCTAAATGTTTTAAATAATGCTGTTTATCGCTTACATTTAAAAAGTTGGACTAAAATGTCTAAAATAGGAGAAGATGTTGTTATGGAATTAAGTTTTATCTTTGTAACAAATTTCTTTATCTCCTAAACTTAACATTATCTTTTTTGACGACTACAAAAACATGGCTGTCTTCTGTGGAGAAGAATTAGCCGAAGAAACTCCAAAGGCGTTGCAACTTTTAAACATATCTTTGCAATAAACATATTACGATTACTAATAATGTTTTGTAAATTACAATTGAAAAAGCCTGTCACTCAAGCAACTATGCCCACGGATATTTATCTTCTAATAATCTATTACTTTATAATAGGCTTACTTAATCAATTTCGTCATAAAAATAATTTTGAATTTCTTTAGTGATAAATTTTGTATCTCACTTGGGATCCTATTGTAAAAGCGTTTACAGGTAAGGTATATATATAGAAGTAGAACCCACATTTTTAATGTCTTCTTCCTCCTTCACGATGTTTTTCCGTATCAGCGCTAGACCTAGAGGTCTAGGTTCGTGGCTCCCTCTCCCCGCCCCTAGACGGGTTGGTACTGTGCGAACCGACCGTCGTCGATTGTGGAGGGAAATAAAACTAGGAAGGAATTCATATAGTGCTTATATTAGCGACTTATTGGCGAATATTCACATGCTTTGCGGATAGGAGAAGATCATCCGGCTCGCAGCGAGGGCTGCGGCCGTCTGTCTGACAGCCGCCAATTTCAAAAGATATATTACTTTTCATATTTAAATAGCCAGAAATGCGGAAAGAGGCTGCTACAGTACTCATGACTACTATGGGGTAGAGCCTTACGCTCCTCCGCAAGTCCGATGAAGTTTGATTGGGTGTAGGTCAATAAAAAAAGAGAGGCCATTATCCTACAATGATCCTTGTCTAAATTAATATGCGTCAATTTTCCAGGCGATAGAAGAGGGGTTTCAAATCGGTCAACGAATAAGGGAACAGAAAAAATATACTGAAAGTGCAATCAGTTTGAGAATCGCCTACTTTTCAAAAGGTTGTAAATATTCACTGGTTGCATAGTAAACTGAGCTAGAATCTGTAACGTTAAACTGATTTATTTCAGGTGGAAGGCGTCAACCGAGATAGGATTCTGGATTCGGGGAATTTCCCGTGGGAACGGTTGAGTGAGACGAGTCTGCCTTGTGCACAGAACAATGAATTATGTATAAGCAAAGAATCTACTCAGTAGCTGATCTGCTACTTTCGAATATTAGGAAACCGGGGGTAATACGACCTGAAAACTCAGTGAGAAGAGACAGATATATTAAAGTGATACTAAAAGCACTACTACATTAGGAATTTTATCATAGGAATGTATTTTTCCTATTATCCTAAAATGTTGCAGAACTTTTCATACTGGTTACCTACTTATGTTAAACGAGAGAAATCTGTGCAAAATACTGTGCGATTATATACAACTTGAAAAACTTGAGAATTGTTTATTGAAAAACATGGGATGGACTAGTTACTCATAAGTTAAAGTCTTTGTAAAAGCACTACGGACCATTTAAGAAACGATGCTTATAAATCACACTTTAATTCAAATTCATAAACATGATTATATATAATCCAAACAAGGATTTATAGGACGCAAACAAATATCAGATAATATTTTGAACACTGTTCAGTAGACACTTGTAATAGGTGATACTTAATTCTACCTTTCCAAGTCTAAAGTTACTGTTTAACTGGTGTATTGAGTTACAATTAATATTTTGAAAGGTCTCTGTATTGTTAACATCTCGCCCTTTGCTTTGTTCTCCTCTCTTTGTAAACGCTACGCTATACGTCATTGGAAGCCATCTTTGAACTTCGGGCGCTATCCGCTTCGGGCTGATATATCTGTTACCTTGTGGTTGGCCGGTGGAGAATGCCAAATGACATTAGGCCCGCCTATTGTATTTATGCAATAAAGCTTAATAAATAAATAAATAAATAAATAAAAGACGATATTTTTAAAATACACGATAAGGAATTTAGAAGGTTTTGTGTTTTTGTCGATTTCATAATTTTTGAATAAAATATAATGGCTTAGTCTTAATTTGTAACAAAATATATCAAAATATTCTATTTTAAAACGACAATCTACGGTCACGTTTATTAAGTGCTGTGCAGTCATATTATATCACGTGCACATACACTTACTTATATTTTGTAGCACAAAAAAAACTATTATTTAGAATATAATTTACGAATATATAAAATAATAATTTTTTTGTTAGTTATTTTTAGGTTTTTTATTTTAAAGCATTAAATCACTTAATAATTTATTCTTGCTCTTATGAATGTGACTATAACTAAAGGTACCTTATAGTGTCTATGAACATTTCAACATTTAACAATAATTTGGTGTAGTTTTGTATCTTTTATCAAGTTTATAGGAAAAGAAAAGTAATTCAGGATGAATATATGGAAGGAAGGAAATATAACAATAGAAGATTATAGTAGCCGTAGTAAAGAGGTATATTTTGTGTTCAGAGCAGAAAATGTAAAGCGGTATAACCACGGTAACATGAAAATCTTATTTCCGTAAATGCTTCTATGAATAGAGAAACAAAATGATGGATCTTTGCAAAATAAGATAAAATAAAATACTTTTTAAATAATGCATACTTCCGTGATAGATAACTAGTTTTCAAGATATATTAGGTTGTTATTTAACTATATAATATAGAAGCAATATTGCTCTTACTCTGGCTTACGTACGAGAGACTTAATTATAATTTTGTAAGTCAGCGTTTAATTTATGCGGAGTCGACGTTCAAAATGCTTGTCTTGATTTACGTGCGCACATCAAATTATGTAATTTTATGTTATTTTGTCTGACAATTTTGTATCGTGTGAAATGATGTCGTTGTATTTTTGCTGCTGACGTTATTCACACATAAATTTTATACAAAGAAGATACAAATAAAAGCGGAACAAAGCTAAGATAATCTACCAGGATCACAAGAACAACAGCGGGTCGTAGCTTGCGGTAATCCCATGAATACGAGACCGCGGGTCGTCGCTCCGTAACAACCAAGCACATGTTTATTGAATCGCTGTTTTTATGCTACTCTGGTAGATTCGGTTTCAGAACGCTTTATTTTTTTTCCTTAAAATTGATGGAAAAATTGCGTTGTTGGAAAAGAGGCAAGATCGATGAAAAACCAAGTAAGATGAACTCCCAAGAGAGCCATGCCTCAGCTTACCACGTCCTCATAATTTTTTTTATTACGGTAATATCTTTCCCTTATGTGTATCTTGGCAAGAAGCGATCGAAGTTATTTACTTAAACCTGTATTTTACAAGTATCGGAAGTGGAAGCACACTCAGCTGAGCAAGCATAAGCATTGGGTATGTTCTGTGGTTTAGTCAACAATAACTTATTTTAAATTGATCATTTCCTTTTGTTCACTTGTGATTAGATGTGTGTTTTTTCAAAAACGGTTTTTGTTGTAATTTGAAACACAACAAGCGAACAAAAGGAAATGATAAATTTAAAATAAGTTATTGTTGACTAAACCACAGAACATACCTATCAAAACATTTTCGTTTTATCGGTCTCGAGCTGAACGTGAACCTGAATAAGGCTAAAGCTTAGCTATTCTGCCCTATCCGTTCGTTGGTCAACTTTACAAACAACCTTACTTTTAAAAAATAATTTCTCACGTAGTTTTCCTTCACCATAAAAGCGCCCGTGGTCGAGTAGTCAATAGCTCGCCTGACGTTACGGAGGTTCCGGGTTCGAACAAATATCACTTCGTGACATTTTCCTCGGTTTGGTTAGGACATTGCAGGCTGAATATACTGATTGCCCGAAAAGTAAATGATTTCGTGCTTCGGAAGGCACGTTAAGCCGTTGGTCCTCCCAGCTACTATCTACGGATGTAGTCGTTATAGGAGTGTTACAGGAGTAACATGGCTGTCGGAAGCCTGTTCTATAATTCCGACACCAGGGTTATCGGGGTAGGTTAACCTCGAAACCCTTACGATAAGCAAGCAACCGTACAAGCGATAGATAAAAGGTTGAAAAATAAAAATTCTAGGATCAAATCGGCTGTTGAAATCTACAGGCTTACTCGTAACTAAGACTCGGTCGCTTTATGAAATGTAAAAGAATAAATCCAATGAAATGAGTAAATCGGGTTTCTTTTCTTAGCAGAATGAGAAATGAGAGATCACATTGAGTACCGGCGTCACCCCTGAAAAGGGTAGATCTGGGACAAACGACGAATAGACTTGGGTAGATCGGGGACAGTTGACAACCGTTACATTGAGAACTCAAGCAGTGATTGCGCGCAATTTGTTGTGACGTCATGGATGTAGGGATACAGGGCTGTCACTCGTCTAAAAGGTCGGACATACTCGTATTCAAATTAAAAGGATCCCTCGTAATATACGAGAAACATTTTCGTCAAATGGGACATGTTACCTAGTTTTGGCGTAAAATTTACATGTTATTTATTTATACTCGTAGTGAATAAAATACTAAAAAGAAAATTAATCCTTTCTTTGCCTCTATTTAAAGACTGCCTGTAGGTATGCTAGTTCTGTTATATAAAAACTGCACTGAATTTCGAATACTATTTGTAGAGAATAGAGTTCAATACTATACAAAACATTGTTATTAGTAATTATTATCATAATAATTGTAAAAATATGTTTAAAAGATGCAACGCCTGTGGAGTTTCTTCGGCGAGCTCTTCTCCACAGAAGACAGCCAAATTTTTGAACTCGCCAGAAAAGATAATTTAAATGACTTAATTAGGTGATGTATAATATCCAATAGTTAAAAAATAAATTCTTTGAACTCTTTGAATCAAGTCAAATTCGAGTAAAATTTGGTATTCTTAAAAGCTTAAACTACCTTCAAAAAACGTCAGAATTTTAAAACTGTAATTTACTGTAATTAAAAAAAAATCTTATATAACAAAAACTATATTTTATTGATAAATTTTGTCAGTTCAAGCTACTTGATATTCCAAACTCGTATTCCTGTTAACCCTAACAACCCCTCCCCTATTTACCCGGAAGCTCTCAGAGGAAAGTGGGGTAATTATGACGTACAAATAAACGACAGTTGCGTACCTTCTACTCTGATGACGATCTTACTCTTTATGTGATGGACGTAAAACTCAAATTTGAATGGCAGGAATGATACGATGATTTACAAGATGGATGGGGAGTTGGGGAAATTCGGTATTTGTCTTGTCAAATTGTCTGTTTAGCGTGTTTTGTGTCAATGGAAGATTAAATACGAATTCTCTGGAACTGTGTCTTTTTTTAATACCTTATGAAGAATTTTGTTTTCTACCAATAATATATAAATATACCCAAAAAAAAAAGTATAGGAAATTTTGCTAGGATTAACGGTACGACAAGTATATAAATATGACAAGGGTATACAACGTAGCTAATAATGAACTACCTACTACTACTTAACGTCATATTGCCATGAAATGTTATTTTAGAAATGCTCTTGTAGAGTTCTAGGATTTACTTTTAACTTTTGAATATTTACACCATTTAGTTAAATTTCGTACAGCGACTAACATCTTTATCCACAGCCAACGGACTGTACCAACTAATTTGTACAGTAGCCAGCACATGCGGCTGGACATGTTGACCTTGAGAGCGCTCGTATTCCGTAGCGGTAGGGGCGAATTTCGTTCGTAGTGCGATTGTCGAGCCCCATGTGCTCGACATACTTTTTAAATACTGCTTGCTTAACGTGTGGGTTTTGAGGTTAGGTTAGGTTAGGTTAGGTTCTAGTAGCCCACAAACCCTGATTTCAGAACTATTAGGCTGTTTATGGCTTTATAAATTTCTCATAATTAAGAGTCACCTTATTATTTCAGGGTTTTGTTAAAAACGATACTACAATTTTTACTTCCATGAACAAAACAGCACTCATCATCTGTCTTCTTCATTTCGCAGAACAATAAAAGAGAGTTATATTTAGAGCATGACTTCGGCCATTATTATCTCCAACTATAAAGTAACGATCGTAAAACCGAATCGCTTCGATAACCTAAATAATAGAAGATAGTTGACAGATGGTGGCATTATACATATTAATATTATTTTACATATTATTATTATATTAGCACTTATTAGGCAGGCGGAAAACAAACAAAGTACATTTCTGCATCTAATTTGAAACCAAGTATTTATATGATAATAGATGAAACAAGACGTTTCCAAGACGTTTCCTCGACGAAAAGGACATATCGCCCGCCATATGTTCAAAAAAAAAAAAACTTTTTTAATTACACGTTTTTTAAACAAATACTTAATGACGTCATATCAGAAATTAGCTCTGCTCAAACCAAGACCGCCTTTCGTCTCAAACGAACGTGTTTATATACTCTCTTGCATTTTATAGTACCACTAAAGGAAGGAATGGAAAAAAGTACGAATAACGTCTCCACTCCATTTAAAAGCAGAAATTCGGAAACTTCTGAGTTTTGAGCGGTGCGAGGATTGCAGATGTTTTAAAATTGGGATCGCCTCCGGTAACCAATTTTTCAGTATCACTGATACGCGTTGTGGGTTTGGTTGTAGGTACGTCTTGTCTTCTTCTTTTCTAGTCGACAGCAAACTCAGACAGTCTCGGCCCAAAAACCAGCCACACGAATAGCGTCGTCAATAGCCTTCATCAAGTCCTCTTGCGTGCAGGTGACAGGACAAGATGGGCAGCTAATGAGATGGTCCGTTACGTCTTGTTAACAGCTCATAATATCCCCACCGAAGGATTAAAATCAGGATGAACAGCCCTTAGTCGACCAAGCTGGCCCAGTGCCGGTTTGTCAACTTCACCCACAACCTTTGAATTACTTCGCAGGTTTGTGCAGATTTCCTCACGATATTTTCCTTCACTGCACCGTAAGAGCGTCGAATAAACGTAAATTATGTATTCGATCAAAGAAAACACATTGGTGCGTGTTGTCAGTCAAAGTCATTGATTTTATATTATGATTATGAAATTTTGTAACTACATATTTTATTTTCTACTGAATTGAAAGGAAAACAGAAGAGATATAATTATGTAAATGAAAAAAGCCTCGATAAGTCTAAAATAGATTTTTTTACTCCATTTTATTATTTTTCTTTTCTGTTTTTACTTCGATAGATTACAATCTCCCGAATACGAATACGTTAAATTGTAAGCAGTACGTTGAGGTTCACAATTTTTCGACAGTTCACAATCTCGCGAGATAGATTATAACCTAACGGTATTTAGAATTTTACAGTGACATAAACAACTGCTATCGACAGCTGCTACGAACAATTCGTTGAGCGCCGCCAGAGGGCGCGCGAATAAAATGTAGAGTGGGCTGAGTGGAACGATCAACTCCGGATTCATAATGTCCAACTTTTAAATTAACTGAAATTAATCCATTTATGAGAACTTTCCGGTTTTAATGGACTTCTGAAGTATTCGAAATATCGTCGTTAATATTTTTAGTTAATATAGATATAGATATCGTTGGTTCCTAACCAAAAACTGAAGAGTGGGTGGTAAAATAGATTCCATAACAAGGAAAGATATATTTGGATATTTCTTACTGAGGGAAAATATTTGATCTCCAAGAGAAATAGCCGCGGGCGAATAATGAATGCAGGGTGTTCGACGCAAAAACTAACGACCAATACTGTCCATGAATAGTTGTAAATACATGTGTGTATTTTTTTACATTTGCCGGGTTTGATTTCCAGTCCAGACAGCTGCCTATTCAAATGTCTCAGAATACAGTTTTTATTATTTAAAAAATGGAAATGAAATCTCCTTTCAGGAAAATTACGTATCTATTGTGCAATGTTTATTCAAAGTACTTTCCCACCTCGGTTTCCCACATTTTATCGTGATTTTGGTCTCTAAAACTCTGACGAAGATCCTGACCAAAGTGATGTTTGTTTGAGTGTAATATTGTGTCCACACAGTGAAAACCGTCGCGTAAATAAACCGCGTAACCCAACCGAACCACTCAACCCGGTTCTTGGGACAAAACTGAGACAGATAGTACCTACTGGAGCGAGGAAATAAGGGTCACAAATTCCAATTTTCTAAATACTTTCTTGTCTTTATAAGGTCTGAGATTTCTTGAAATACATAGTTTCAAAACACATGTATTTACATCTAAGTATAAATATGTATTTTTCAGTGTTTATTTTTCAAGCATATTTCAAGATTAGATGATCATTACAAAATAACTAAATAAAATATCCTACACTGCCGAGAAAACGCGGGCAGTGGGACCAATCCGAGTTTATATGCTGCCTGTTAACACAGATTGCGCCCGCTTTTTATATGACGGGCTGCAAATAGACACGGATGTAGTCCCGCTGCTTACCCTTTCTGCGTCTGCGGGTCATATCATATAAAACCATGAATTTCATCTGCGTACCATCAAGTTTCACTCCATGTTCCCCTAGTCAGCGTCGGGCCCAGCTCCACGCCTCTTCCATGTCCGCCGCGCCATTACACGCGCGCTGGCTTCGTGACTAACACCCCCACACCCCTTCTGTGCTCCTAGTCTCTTGTACTTTAAACGATAGAATAGACTAACTGCATTTCGACCCTGATCCGACCCTTGCATTTTTTTTTAATTGACCTATGCTTAAGTCGAAAAGGTACGACGACGGATCAAGCTTCACCGGACTTGCGGGGAGCGGAATACTCTACCCCAACTTGCATTTCAACTGTAAATCCAACCTATATACAATTTTAATATAAACCATTTTTAAGGCTGTAGAAGAGCGGTCTGGAATAGAGGACGTTGTATTTTTTATACATAAACAGACGTTTATCTGTTTATGCATCAAATTTTACTGGCAATACATTCAACTGACTACAATAGAACGATCTATTCCCATCCAATCCCACAAAGTAATACCATTTGCAAAATCGATTCACAGCATAATACATAATAATATGCGCTAACTGTATTCATATCAAACTGCATCTGGAAGTGTTAGAAGTTCAAGAAGGCGTCACCACAACGTGACAGCAGCACTAGCAGTTTTATTTTTCTTTTCTTTCAAACCGAGTGCAGATAAAAAGCAGTCCGTCTATGCAGCCTTAGTACCCAAGCTAGTACCCACGCTAGTACCTCCCCTCGCACCGCGCCCTTCCCCTGACCGACTTAGCACCTAATTACTCGGCTGATTAAGTAGGGAACTCCGGAGGTTATGAGGATGTTAAAGGCTTGTTATTGTACCTTCTAGACCCTCTATTCTGCCTTTGAAAATACAGGGCGTAAGTGGAAGGTCAGCAAAATTTTGAAAGGACACGTTGGAAACGAAATCGGCTCCTCCTTAAAAATTGTCCAACAAAATTTATAATTTTGCAAGAGTGTGAATTTCTTTTTTGTTCCCGATAATAGTTTTTTTGGGTAAGTCGCTGAGATAATAAAAACCATTGACTTGCTAATAAGGCACTACATACAACAACCCTATAAAAAACTATCCGAATCAGGAATCTCTATATAATATGGAAATCGGGAAAAACTGGTTTCTATTGAATCAAAAATGTGTAGAGTCGGCAATCTGTATATTAGGAAATCAGGAAGAATGAGATTCTGTTGAATCGAAATTTTGTAGAATTGGAAATCTGTAGATACACCGTGAAAAATTAAAATTCAACTTGTCATACAAAGTTTCTGGTCACGTGACTGAAGTTTCAATTGAGATTAGTATCTAGAATTACCACCAGTATAGTAGAGTTTAGAAGATTTTTAAGTATTGAGATGGCTTTTATTTTAACAATTTATACTAGGCAGGCGTTCAAAAACACCAATGAGTTTAACTACAAAATGGACGAAGATTTCCAAAGAGAAGGCAGCAGTGTACTACGTACAGGGGACAAATGTGTAGACACAGCGTTCCCGAAGCGTTCCCGGAACTGGCAATACTGACACAGAGTCACAGGATCCCCCATCCACAAACAGGGGCCGATGCGTGCCGATGCCCTATTCATAAAGGGTAAATAACATGAAATGATATATCTTCAGTGCTGCGGTATCGTTGTCAAACGTATTGGACCATTTGTCTATTTTGTTTGTATTTTGCTTTTTTGGACTGAAAAATCCCTGCACTAAACATATTTTGTGCAAAAAACAATCGTGATAGAGAAGACAAAAATGAAGCTAAATGAAAATGTAATCGCACGGGAAACATCTGAAGAAAGGAAATTGATTAAGATTTAGAAGGATTTTACCCATCCAGAACCACACATCTCGAAAGACAAATATAATATAGTAGGTATAATAAAGACGATACAAATCATTTGGATTTTTGATTGATTTTACATCTTGACGAATTTTAGAAAAAAGTAGATTAGTGATGATGTGTGTAATAATAAAATATACAGAGAGACCTAATACGTGTTATACTTACACAGATTTCAACCAATGTTCCTGTTTGAAAGCAGTTCAGTTTCATGAGTAGGTACTACCACTATGTTGCAGATAAACAAACAGTGAAATTTCACGGTGTATGTTGCTAAATAGCATTCCTATTTAAAGGTACTGAAGAGCTGTAAATTCATAGGTCAGCACAGAGAATACATAGACACCTAATAATCAGCCTAGCTATTATTCCCTAGGCGGAGCTGTCTATAGAGTCGTATCGCTATTAGCTACCAATTCAGTAGCTATAATTCTGGCAAAGTAGATTCGAAAAAATAAGCATTTCTTCTGGAACTGGGCAAAACAGGACCAGGCGATTAAATAAGTCTGCTATCAAAAGCTCAGGAAGGCGCAAATATTGTTTTTTAAAGTAAACGCGCGGAAGAAAAATGGCCGCCGCATCTTTTTGCAAGGCATCGAATTGCAAGGTTTTGCAAACACTATGATTACTTACCCATACCACTTAAAATTCAGGATAAAACCATCGAGTACGTGGACGAATATGTTTATTTAGGACAAAGCATCTCAATCAAAGCGCAAGCAATTCATGAAATCGATAGACGAATCAAAAAGGCCTGGAGTGCTTACTGGTCGATGAAGCACATATTCAAGTCCAAAATTGATATCAAATTAAAAAAGGTGGCAATGGACACGGTAGTAACACCTACTCTATTGTATGGTTGTCAGACTTGGCCTTTGACTAAGGAAGTCATACATAAAATACAAATATTTCAAAGAAGCGCGGAGAGAAGTATGCTAGGTCTCACCCTAAAAAATAGAGTTCGAAACAAAGAGATTCGAAAAATGACTAAAGTAACAGATGCTGCGGAACTAGCATGCCGTCTGAAATGGAGATGGGCAGGTCATTTGGCGAGGACAGGTGACGAGCGATGGAGTGAGAAGGTGCTAGGTTGGTACCCGCGCGACGCGCGCCGCCCTCAGGGCCGGCCGCGGCGCCGCTGGCGGGATGACCTCGTGGCCGTAGCGGGCATCACCTGGACGAGACTGGCAGCAGACCGGGAGCAGTGGCGAGCGATGGAGGAGGCCTATGCCCACACATGGGTATCCAATGCATGCATTTAATTTTATCTATCGAAATCTTTTATTTCATTATTATAATGTATTTGTTAATTTAAATTTAATAACCCTAATATTATTATCTTTTAAATCACTTGTAATCATATTGTTATGTAATAATAATTTATGAGCATTGGAATAAACGGCTTAATAATAATAATAATAATAATAATAATGATTACTTTGCAGATACTCTATTATATTTGAAGGAATAAAAAGAAAATTGCAGATTATTGAATAAATTATAATGTATTTTGATTGCTTTTAAGGTAAATTACGATTTATGACCCCAGTTTTCATACTAAAAATCTCTCTCAGAATAAAAAGACTCTCAGAAATTTTGTGCCTTCGCACAATATCGCTTTCGTTTTTTTTTTGATAGATTACACAAAGGGCAAAACGTACACAGGTTAGCAGAAAAAACCACCTGTACAAGTCGCGGCACGAAACTCTAGCGCCGTTAGCACCGTTATTCCCGCGCATGTTTCCCCATACTCCCCGCGACCCTGTAACTCCCCCGCGACCCTTATTTTAGACTTCTGCGCAATAACGGTCAGCGCTAGAGTTTCGTGCCGCGACATATAGTTAAAAGAACATACCTACTAGAGGGTCATTAAGGGTGTGGAGGTAAACAATGAACCTTAGTAATGTCAAGGCGACGAACTTTCAAAAGTCGCAGTCGAGAAACGTGAATGAACCGTAGAACAATGAGCACTCCTATAACTTCTTTGTAAAGTAAAGAAAATTTTCCGTTTGGTTGCTGGACCAACTTAACTCTTTCTGTAGATGTTTTCCTGGTAGACAAGACAATGGGCTACATAAGCTAGATTATAGAGGTGGATTGGATAGTTGACAATGTGGATTGTGGGTATGCTATGGATAACATTATAGTTAAGCCTGTAGGGATTATGGTAACAAAACCCGAACAAGGGTCTACTTGTGATCGCTTTGTGTCTGAATGTTGTTCATATTATACAGGGTGTTGATGGTTGTGTCTGAATGCTGTTCATATTATACAAGGTGTTAATGGTGCCTAGTAGAAATTGCTACCTTAGCAATAAGGCCGCCTTTTGATTCTTCTGTTTCGTTCTGTGTTTTTGTATTTGGTGTCAATAAAGAATATTTGTATTGTAGGTACCAATTGTATTGTATTGGTGCAAGTGGCGCCTTACCCAATACTGAAAGGAGGTCCAGTCAACCACATTCACAAGGAAACGGTTCTCGGAAAACAAAATATAAATATAATAGAGTATATTTTATTGCACGCTAGAAAAAGAGAACCTACAGTAAGATTCACAAAGAGGATAGAAAGTGCAGGTAGGTGGCGATATTGCTGAGTGAAGTGGAGTTAATGACTTCTCTCTCCGTACAAACTGTGCTATTAAAATGGCTATTTGGTATGAGAGTGGTAATCGATTCCAAGAAAAGGCTCTTTGGGAAAGTTGCTAAACACCGTTGACTGAGCATGTCACGTCGCATTTGCTGAGCCGCCACTTGCCCTCTGTATATCGTCTAAACTAAGTCCCGTCGGGCAGAGCCATATCGAGTGTTCATCATCATCATCATCTCCACGACGATCGGTCCGGCGCTGCCCGCATCCAGCGACTTCCCGCGACCCTTACCAGATCGTCGGTCCACCTTGTGGGGGGCCTGCCCACGCTACGTATTCCGGCGTGCGGTCGCCATTCAAGAACCTTTTTGCCCCAACGGCCGTCGATTCCACGCGCAATGTGCCCAGCCTACTGCCCCTTAAGTATCGAGTGTTAAACATCCTAAAATATAATTCAATTTGCGACCATGTGAAATGAACAATTTTAGTCGCAACGTAAATACCTAGTCTGATGATTTATTTGCCAAGCACCGAAAATAGTAGTCACGAAAGCAAATCAAATATTTGCATGCTCGAAATAGTACACTTAAAACATTTGACCTTTACCTTTTAATTTTTTTATATTGCTGTGCTATATTTAGGTAAGGTTTAACCTAGTAAAAATGACTGTTGGCTTATAAATAAAAGTGTTTCGACGTGTAAAGAAGTGATTCTTGTTATTAAAGTTTAAATTTAAATTTGGACTGTAATCCTTGAAGGCATTAATATTACATAGAATATTTTATTCCATTTCATACATTTTATATTTGTTTTTTTTTCTGTATCAGTTGAAGGTCAAGTATGTTTGTTTTATTTTGAAATAAGCTTGAAATTAAAACGTTGTATTTTTAAATGTAACTAAACATTTAACAATATGTATGTGGTGTGTCCGATTACTTGCTAGTTTTTGTTTTTGTCTTTTTTGCCTGACGACGACTGCCGCAAAGCAAAAATGGAGGGTGTTTTTTTTTCATTAGTTTTCGTCCATTGTATTGTATTTTACCAAACAATACAATTATTTATACAGAATATATTTACAGACCTGCAGGGGAAATATAATGCAATTGGCGGCCTTATCACTTTAAGCGATTTCTTCCAGACAACCTTTAGGCGAGAGATGTAATAGTAAAAAATAAGTCATAAGTAAATGGTACATATATCAAAATCAGAGCCGGAGCCCCTCAGGCGTCGTCTCCTTCACGATGCTTTTCTGTATCAACGCGCTAGGCCTAGATTCGAGGCTCCCTCGAGCCGCCTATGACGCGTTGTAGGGACTACTATTTGGTATTCTGTGGCGTTGGTACATGACTACTCTAGGGTAGAGCCTTCCACTCACACGTAAGTCCGGTGAAGCTTGATTGGTCGTATGTTTTTGACACAAGCATAGGACAATTAAAAAAAATCTGAAGTAAACCTTTTCAATGCATCAACACCAACACCGATTAAAACATTACGCCAAAAAACAGTATATGATCAATCTGACTTGACATGCCATGTCAGTCGATCGCAATCCATCCAATCAATCAGCAGTCAGCTGACAGCCGACTCATCAAACGGCCACACTTGACAAATCACTGAACGTGTTCCCCTGTTCATTGTCTATTAGCGTCTGTTGGTCTGCCTACACCGCACCGCTTCATCAATCATACTGACGAAAACCAATTTCTTCCTTGCCAGCATCTTTTTTATTCTCAGCGAATTTACTTGGCTGTTTGTAAGGAAGAATAGCAGGGTGATGGAAAAAAGCCGCGCAACGCTTCGGTTTACAAATCTTTAAGAATAGCGTGTCTTTATGCCTATTACAGAGAGGTGGGAGCCGCTTCGCTTTTGCGAAAACGAAGCACGGCACCAATCTCTCTGGCCTATTACGAGTATAAAGATAAATAAGACTATGTTTGTCAAAACCATAGATAGTTTTTTCTGCGCTACGATTCTAAGATCCCAAATCTATGGTAGTATGTCGTCGGCAAATCGTAGAACTCGTCATTTTACAGAATGCTTGAGCATTTTACAAACATTTGGCATTCTGTAATATGCCGAGGGCAAATTGTAGAACGCATTCCTCTTCTCAGGAAGAGAGCGTTTGTAAAATGGCGATGCATTCTGTAAAATGACGAGTTCTACAATTTGCTGTTGACATGTAATTTTAATTTAATAAGAAAGTTCGTTGATCAAGTTATAAATTAAAATGTACTAACCTACAATACCACCAAAGGATATGAGAGTAAAATTGGACTCTGTCAGGAATCCAACATTTTCTACTTTTGTGTGAAAACGTATAGGTTCGCTAACCTCTTAAGTAACGTATTTACACCGCACCCCACCTTTGTCATCCGGCCAATTGGCGGATGTACCGGACAGCTTCCGTGAGAGGACGGAAGTGGCGGAAGCTGCAATAGCTGCGGCGGCGTGATAACGGTTTCCGGACGGAACAACCGCCAGGTGTGACGCTACCTTTATCCGATAGGTATTTTGTTCCGTGGTTTGTTGTATTTTTATCGTTATATCGATTTATAGGGCTTCGTATCTCAAAAAGCGAAGACGGAGCTCTTATAGGATCACTCGTGTATCTCTCCATTCCATCCGTCTGTATATCAGCGCAGATTTCCTCCGAACCTATTTGATATTTTGCGTAAATAAGAAACTACCAAGAATAGATCTTCTTGATCCCAGAAAGTCTGGCGAAGCTAAGCGAAATACATCCATTTTGCGACACAAATGTAGAACAAGAATAGAATAGAATAGAAGAATATACTAGAATATACAATTAAAACGAAACTCTTTGTACTTAAAGAGCTTCATTCCCGGATATTGAACATATAATTATACGTCGCAAAGGCAGTATAATGTTTGCCAAATACGAGGAATTCATAAATCGAATAAAATACTCATATCTATTTTAAAGTTGGTACCCTCAGTGACACTAAATTCGGGAAACACGCAGCCATCAAAATTTAATGGATCATCGCTTTCAGCCTTAAACTTTAATTAAAATGAGTATAAGAAACATTGCATTGTTGCCTGGTAGTAATAGCAATAAGAATTTAACAATAAGACCGCCCGTTTGTACACTTTTATTATTGTGGACTGCATTTCTTGTTATTCCTGATGTCCAAAAAATAGTTATATTTTATTTATATAAATGCTCACGAACTGTCTTTTCTGGAATGCTCCTCTGTCTGTGTTTCGTTTGATGTGAACATCAAAGGTTAAGGAGTTCGTATCTACATCAATCCTCCTTTAGCATTTTCCTATAGACGGCCGAAGAGGATTTACAACAATACAAAATAAAATATAAGTCACCTTTACCTGAAACTTTTTATCTATATAATAGAACTGTAGAGGTCGAAAATCTGTACCTAGAAAAAAATTGCTAAAAACTGAGTCAGAGGGATGTAAGAAGTGATATTGAACAAATGCAGATTTTTTTCAAAACTTTTTATTTCTCTGAATATCTGTTTGTACGGGCTAATCTCCGAAACTGTTGGACGGATTTGAATGAAATTTTGCATGGTGGTACCTTATATCCCCGGTCAACATTTCAGGTAGTTTTTACTGCGGGAAACTGCACGGAAAAGTCAAAAATACCTCATTCCCACAGGAAAAACTGTGTTAGCGCGGGCAGAGCCGTAGAGAGTACAGCTAGTACTTTACACAGGTAATATTGAAATCAATAGGCTTGTAGCTTTTAAGAGCCGCCGGCCAGTAATTACATTAGTCCTGGCACAAATCCAGCCATCGGAGCTATACAAGAACAAACTATAGTATAGTATACAGTAGGTATTAACTACTTGCTTTGACTAACTATACTTCATTATGATTCGGTCGGTAGTAACAGTGGTCATAAAATAATAATAAAATCAGTTTCTCATAATTGGGTTTTGACTGTGGTCATATTCAATTATTTTATTTTATAGTTTTTGTAGTCAACTATTTTAACTTCTATAGTAGAGCGCTATGTTAGATTTTCGTTATGGAAGTTCGAAGTTTGAATTTTTAATTAGGAAAATAATAGCATTTCTACGGGCAATATAATAAATAAACCGAAAACTGCAAACTTTACTCACACCACAAAAATACAAACAAAGAAATCCTACGCTATAAGTTATACAATCAACGCGCTAATGAAATTGATTTGTTTTAAAACCAAGCCAATGTTTAAAAACTCTGACACTAACGCCCTTAATAAACAATATTTGCGTAAATTAAACAATATTCCAACACTAAAATGTTAATTATAGTTTCATAGGACATTGGTGGGTTATAAATGTTGTTTAACGAATAAAAAAGCATTTTAAGCAAATATTTAATATTGTCATCTCTTTTATCCCCGTCTAACACTGAACTACTGAAATGAAACTGGTTACAAACTACCAATACATTGTCAAAGACTAGTGACTTGTCACCACGGTTAGTAATACCATAGCGTCGTTTGCCAGTGGCGCTCAACTAACTTGTATGTAATTCGAATTCGAAAAGAGTACTTTTTCAGTAGCTCAGTTTGAGATACTTATATTAATGAAAACGTAAGGACAGACCTAAAAAAATTTGACAGTTACACTCAGAATTTTCCATAGCACAAACTGATCGTACGCGCAGATACAAAAGATTAACAAGTAATTAATCAGCGGCGCGGCGATCGATGGCGCGCGGCCATTTGCCCAAACTACTAAACTGCTGTTTATTCCTGCTCCACGCGCGGTTAAAAATAACTAGTGACCGACAACTTTCGGTTAAAACTATACATTCGGCCACAGAATATACTCGTTCTACATTACATTAAGTAATAGCATCTAAATGATACTTTCAGTATTTTATTTATGTTTGTTATCGTGATTATTGTATTTGGTCTTTTATTTCTTCCAAATCGTGAACTCTCCTCGACGTCGAAAAGTGATTTGTAAACTTATTTTATAATGTACTAGCGACCCGCCCCGGCTCCGCACGGGAAAATGGTTATTGTGGGTTATCCTTCAGTATATTATGCATGTATTATACATATAAACCTTCCTCTTGAATTACTCTATCTATTAAAAAAAACCGCATCAAAATCCGTTGCGTAGTTTTAAAGATTTAAGCGTACAAAGGGACATAGGGACATAGGGACATAGGGACATAGGGACGGAGAAAGCGACTTTATTTTATACTATGTAGTGATGAGACGTTCGGTTAATAGACGTGATGAACCAATTTGACATTCGGGGACGTAGATGTCAAGGAACAATTTTTGTGACACGTTCGTAAGTCTTATATTAACTGCTATAAACAGAATTTCTATCAAACTATCTAAAAATAAATGAATAAAACTAAATATGTGGCAACGTCTGAGTTTTCTCTCGCGTAGTAATATTAACCTAGCAACTAGAATTTCTTTAGATGCCTACCTTTCGGTCTAGCATAGGATATTTATAGCCTAGTTAGAATCAACCATTATCAAATGCGAAGGTTTCTCGATCCTACGAAAGGTCATCAAAACCGGAATGTGCCATAAACAAATCGTAACTGATTTTACGACGCTGTCGGACAACAAAGACACTGTTAGATGGAAGCCAAGAACAATAAAATAATGAATTTAAATTGATGGAATCTTTATCAGCTCATATATATCCCCACCAAGAAGCTCAATTCTAGCCTGAATCAAGGTTTACTTGATTGTCGTGAGGGTTCCGTTCGAGGTTATCCTACCTTACAAACTCTGGTGTTAAAACTGTTAAGCCGTCTAAGGCTCAAGACATGGCTCATATAACGACTTCATCCGTAGAAACATAGTTACATCCGAAGCAAGGAATCTTTCTTTACGTACAATCAGAGTACTAACCAAATAATGTAATTAGGCTATTGATCAATTTGATTCCTCCTGCGACATTACATAGTGTTTGCTTTTGAATTTTCATTTAGTATTAGATGTTTCCTTATTTGATTTTTTAACGTTATATTCATTCCATTATAGTGTATCGGCAGCTTTCTTACTACATTAAATTTCTTTAAGATATTCCGTTGTTTCTCTCCCAAGGAGTCTGTTATACTTCTTTAAAGTTCTCTATTTATTAAGATGTCCGTCAATATTGCGTAATAAGTTTTAGCTAAGCTCCAGCTTTGTGTTATTTATGCTATACCTATTATGTTTAGCTGTGCGTTGAGAGACATGATCAATCTAAATAGTTATGTTGAAGCATGGTTTCAACACTTTCATAAGGGAGTTAGTGATGTTTGCTTGCAACCTGTGATTTATTTTTCTACAGTTTATCTATTATGTCAGATACATGATCAACATAAACAACCTGCGGCATTCCACGGCTGGTTATAATATGTTCCAAATCAGTTTTAGCGCAAAATCATAGAAGTAAATATTTGTAACGTTCGACTATGATGACGACGGTGATAAATAGGCCTATAAGGTCTATTCATTCTGAATTGTGGGTAGATGAAACTTTTATACGATACAGAATATTGGCATATTTAATGTCATGTCGTTATAGACTACTTGGAAAAACGCTTGATACTCTAGTTTCCCTTTTCTTCTTCCGCTCACGTGACCCAGTTAACCAGGGATTAACAAATGAAATCATCCGTTAATCGACAATGTAAACTAACGATTAACAATATAAAACACTCGTTGATTGACCTTGCAAACTCCTGGTTAACAAGGCCATTTTTGCTCACAGCTGTTGAAAAATGATCCTTTTCTTCTAAATAACTAAGTCTAATATTGTTATCGTACTTGCTTCGTATTCTCTATTAAATTAGACGTCTAAAAAACCGGCAACACAAGCCCACCACTAGCAATATTAAAAAAAAAACAATGTCAAAGTGCAGTCTGTCAGTTGACCGCACGGAGTACGTCACGTCGCGTGTTATTGAAAAGTTTTGTGGGTTTTTTATTGATAATCTGATGGAAATATACTTGTTTTTCGGTAAGTACACACTTTAATTTATTTTATTACAAGTTGTCACAGGTTTTCACTAAATTCACCTCGATTTCAGTACTTTACCAAACCCCTTTCTAACGGCTGTTCATTTTTCTTTAAACAAGGGTGTATAATTATTGATTCTCATATTTCTCAATAATGATAAAAGTTATGCTACAATTTTTATCAGTTTGGTTGAATATGAAATAAACTTTGTATTGAAGCAATACTTTGGGAATAGTTGACCAATTATTTCTTTAAAAAAGTCTTAAGAGTTTCACAACGCGCGCCGCCGATATTTTCCGAAAATTCAAACCTTTATAAACGCAAGTTATTGTACTAACATTGGTATTGTTTTTTTGCTTTTCTTATTAATTATTAATGTTTTAAGATATTTCTAATGAAAAAACGATATGTCATCGCTTTAATTTTTGAGTTTTGAACAATTTTGCAAAAGTCGCGCTAAAAATTCATAATCTCCATTTTCACGACTCTATATATCAAAAACTGGATCGCTTTTCAAATAAAATAAGCCATAGTAGCATGACTCATTCATTCAGCAACCCATAAATTAACACTTGATAGTGTTTTTGTAAGAAACCAAGGCACAGTGAGCGTTTTTGTGCCACTTGACGCGGCGCGCGCTCGGGTTAAAATAAACAAATGGATCGCGGGCGAGTTACGGTAGGTTGAGGCGGCGGGCGCGGCCGTTCAACTGGGTATTGGGATGGCGGCCTTGGGCACGTGAGCGGTTATTATGTTATGTTACGATAACACCAAGGAATTCTCAACATACCAAGATACGTGCAAACCTAGAGTGCTTCTAGTCTATCATCGCAGCTTTGTTTTTAAAAGTTATTTTTGAACTTTTGACGGACGAGTTGATAAAATCAACATTTGTGGTATCGACATTCCAGACTGGAATACTATCGATATAAAAAGAGACGTCATGTAATAAAAGAATTAAAAAACATCGATTTCGAACCCTGGGTTCCTAGTTCCTACTATGAACTCTAATCGCGACTAAACTCGAAACCTAAACTGAATAGTCGCCATAGCAACCTCAATGGCATCATGTTTCAGTATTTTCTTGAAAAGTCATAATCATACTCGTAAAATGCCCTCTTTAAAAATTTGTACATTGAATCATTGTTGTTGTTGTTCATTGTGTTGGGTTTCGAAGAATGGTTTCGAAGTTAATCTACATACATTGGTGTCAGAATGACTGATTCGCTGTGAAGATGACAATGCAGTTTAGGTCCCGAAGTTGAGTCTTCATCTCATCGTCTTACCCTCATTCCCATTTCTTTTTCTCTTTCAAAGTCAATTACAATCGAAACCAGAGTCGCGAATATCACGATGCGAATTAAAATAGGCGTCCTTTTTGCTAAATCGATAAATAGTTAAATGTCAAAGTGCATTTTGTGGGAAAGCGTTAGTCATTGGCACTTATTCCACGTATTATGGCGGCTAGACGGCTGGTCGTGTAGTGTAGTTTAAAATGAATCATCGCTATGTTAGCTTCAGTTTACAGACTTTATTTTTCATTGCTGAGACTTTAAACGTGGCGTCTGAAGCCCTAGAAGTTTTATTCTTGGTTTTTCAACAGCAATATTGCAATATTGTTTCTAAATTTAGCACTATGTCTTTGCAATATTGTATCGTACAGATGTTCTTGTTTCTTGAAACGAAATGGCCGTTTATGAAAACTATCGACAGATAGATAAATCAAAGACATTTCAGCGACATCATTTGAATCCACTATTGCCTATAATTTTAAATTCGAAAGTTTGCTTGGATTTCCAATCACGTAATTCTCTATTTGTATTTGTAATGCATAATTTACATCCGTATCAATTGGGCTAACAACATCTCTAGCTAAACCAACCAACCTAGCACGGATTCGAAATCGCTCACCCAAATAAACCGAACCGCAAATAGTCCACCAGTTTCATCAAACTGGGGTACCAGGGTACCAGGACTACAACAGATGTAAGCAGTGAAATAAAACCGAATGATCAGCAGCAGCGGGGCAAGCTGTTGTGATATTACTGTTGCTTTATTGGCCTGTTATTGGTTTATTGCTCGTAAGCATTATATTGGGAACACTTCCGTACACAAGTGAAGCAACATTTTGATTGATTTCTTTAATCTTTGCTGTGATAGTATTGTTGCGTAACGGGATTTGGGAAACATCTTAATGAGAATCAAAAACAAACGAGGTTTTCGTTAAGAAAAACATATTTTTGTCGTGTAAATAAAAAGCTTCAGCTATAATCGAAAATGAGGAAAATAATTTGAACGCTTTATGTAAATACAATAAATGAGAAAGTTTTAATCAATAAAGGCGATGTCAAAGTAGAGAACACTGCAAAATAAAATAAAAAATCAGACTGCACATTTTGACAGAACCAACCACCAATCAGTTAATCACATACAGCGGAGTGACGCAAGTCCCAAAATCAACTATTTAGGTATTCAACTAAGAAACAAATGAATGGTGGCATTTGGTCGATTTAGTGTTTTGTCCGATGCTGAACAGAGGCATGTCGGAGCTTGCCAATAAACAATTTTATTTCACATCTGTTTGTTTGCCACAAATTATGTTTACTAAACTTGGGAGAATTTGAATAATATTTTATTGAATCAAAAACTGAGGAATACGAACTGAGGATAGACTGATACGGATTACACCACATTTTGCTAGGACGCTCTCTACTGACGCTCTTTTTCGCACATGGGATGTACTGAATAATAATACTAATACTGATAAAGCATATAATTGAAGAGCATTATTATACTCCTCAAAAATTGTATGTAATAAATACTTGTAAATAAATAATGCGAAATGGACGTCTACTCAATCCTCAAAAGGCTTAATTCATTGATCACACTGACTTTAAGAACTATAAAGTCAATCATCACCTTTAAAAACAACACGCACACATGTACAAGAGTACCTAAGTTTGGACTTACTGAAATAATACGGCTGTTGCTCTTCAGTAACAATAACACACTAGTATTTGACACTACACTACACTTCACATTGATTCTGACGTCACCAGATTTTCAAATTACGTTCGATTTCAAATTGTTTCACCACGGTATTATATCGAAATACTGGCCGCTTATGAGGAGTAATAGTTCTGTGAATATTTGAATGGAAGCAGCTTCAAACGTGTGCTTTCTTTGGTGTCTGAACCGCTTCTGAACTCGGCTCGGAGTTTCAGAGCAATGCTAATAAACAAAACCATGTTTAATGCGCGCGCGTCGGTCTTGCACAAACAAAGGGTTATTTAGTGCACGGGAAGCAGTTAGTTCAAAGGGTCTGAATGCTTTTGAAATAGAAAAGGTAGAAAATATTGTATTGCACTCTAGAAACCTATCATCAATATGTAAAATCAATGCCACTTTTTGTTGTAATTTTATAACTCAAGAACGGTTTCACCTATCCAACTAAACCAAATGTTTAGGCTTCGTTTGGACTATTAAGTAAATTTTTATGTCAAGTTCACACAAAATCGGTCGAATGTTTCTTCATTTTTTTATTATTTCACTTTATACGTAGCGAGCACGTATCGGGCCGCTAGTAATTAATAAAGTATAGATAGTAACTTAAATGACCTTATTTTTAAAGTAACATTTCCTTCCTGGTAGCTATTAATTTTAATTTTGATTATCATTTATTTATGATGATAAGAATTAATTAAGGATGTAAGAAATTGTTAGGTCAAGACAAGACGGCACAATAGACAACTGTGGCTACATAAAGGCAGTTCAATAAAGGTAACCACTACATAAAGGCAGTTCCACTTGGCCACCGACGCTCTTTTGCGTATGTATAAAAGTTGATAATATTTATAGTGATAATAGAAACAATTTGTTCCTACCAAAATCACCTGTTTTCCCTTGATGTTACGTCAAAGACAACGCATCAACAGCTGATAAATATAGATCGTGACGGCCGTTCATTGATCGAGAAACAGGATCCCGACGTTAATAAACCTGACGGAAATCAATCGACTGGAAAAATTTACTGCAAAAACTATTTTACAAGATGAAAGAATAAGGAATGATGAAAAGTTGGCATTTTGCGAAGTTGACATTATGAGATGAAACGGTTCAATAAAGGAAAGAAGTGAATAATAGCTGGCCCTTGTCTCATTGGCTAGCTTTATGATTTATGAAGCTAATTTACAAAATACTAAAATTTGGTATGCATCAAAAATCTGTATTTTTAAACCATTACTTTTCGTTCGTACTTCAAAAAAACAGGAACCTTATAAAGGGACTCATCTGTTTGTCCGTTCGTATGACTACTAGACCCATTGAGGTGAAATTTGGTGCATTTTTCAAACCATAGGTATTACTATAGTTGTGTAGATGTAGAGTGATGGGACGATGTTTAGCAATTTATTTGCAGAAAATAAGCCTGGGTCGAGATCAACAGGAGAAGAGGGAATCCTTTGCCCCGCAGTGGGATAAATAATGTCTAATAAACAAACAGTGGAATAAAAAACAGTACTTTGTAAACACGTATTGTTTTGCGAAATACTACTAACTGGTGAATCATTTCACTCATGTAAATGTGTTGTTATGAATTGTAAGTCGTTAACCTTCCATTATCTGAAGTCGTATGTAATTTAAAAAATACACAAATGTTGTTCTATTTTCAATTTCGAATTTAATTTATGAATTGGTTCGATTTGATGTTTGTACTACTAGGCAATAAGAAGAGGGAGTTTACTCGTAGTTTTTCGATATTTTCCAAAAGACTCCAGCCAGCCACGGCGGCCTCGATGTTTGTTACATTTTTTGTTGCCAGTATGTTCAAACTAATATCGCATTGCCTTTTTTAGATAATTTGATCTCTTTTTCATTGCTTAGACTTGTTCATTCGTTTGAGACGAGAGCTGGTCTTGGTTTGAGCAAAGCTTTTTAACTTCTAAAGTGTCTGACGTCATTAATTGTCCTAGGCGAGCCTATAATGAATAAAATAATTTTGAATCTGAATTTTGGTGGCCTTTTGCCTGTGTAGAGTAGAAATATCTCTTAGACAACTTGAACAAATAAAAGTATCACAAATACAGTTTTAAACATTAATAAATAGTAAAGTCAATCACTGTAGATCGCTACATAAAGCCAGTTCAATAAAAGTAACGTAGTATTTTGGTATCAACAATTTCCATATCGGCGAGTTCGTTAACAGTTCATATTATAAGTCCCCACCGAGGGGCTCGAGCCTACCCTGTTACCAGGGTGCATAGGCCTTAGTCGACCACGCTGGCCCAGTGCGGGTTGGTCAACTTCACACACAACCTTTAAATTTCTTCGCAAGTGTGTGCAGGTTTCCTCACGATGTTTTCCTTCACCGTAAGAGCGTCGAATAAACAGGTACATATGAATTCGAAAATCGAAAACACATTGGTACGTGCCGAGGTTTGAACCCGCGAACTTCGGAATGGAAGTCAACGGGCCTAGCCACTTGGCCGCCGCCGCTCTTATCCGCAAGTATGTAGACTTAATAAGAATTCCTAGGTCCAACAGGGCGAGGCTAATAGCAGCCTGCAAGCTGTAACGAGCTCCGAATCAATAGCTCTCTGCATGCTATGCGACCGCATAAATACTTACAGGGACGTACTAAGGACGTATAGAGCCCCTTGAAAAAATTGTAAATACAAAATTCGGTAAGTCACTTGGAAAGGGGAAAAAATCCGTAATTTACTTCTCTGTTTTTCTTCTTTAGTTAACATAATTTGTTAATAGAGAGAATTTTCATTGAAAGTCATTTGACGTTGGCCCATGCCTAAGTGTAGTTATAATACTACATAAACATACACATGATGAATATTTAGGATAAATAATAAAGTAAACGAAATTAAAAATACTATCCTACTGTAATATAACATTGATTTGAACAACTCACTCTCATTCACTTACTATATATTCGAGTTTAAATCAGTAGGAGCTAAACAACACAACTACACACAACTTTTTTGTATTAAAGTGATCCCTTAATCCGACTCTGAAGCAATATTTGCTTCGACAAGTTTAGTTTGGTCGCGTGTTTGGTTCCTCTATATATACCCGGTGGGTAATTCCACGCGTAGCTGCTTCTGTAAACATATAGGATACTCACTATGTTCGGTGAATCGCCCTCTCCCCACGGATATGACAACTCAATTTCATAGAAGTTTCTAATTGCGTCTTCCAGGTACTTTGCATAGTTACGAAATTGTTTACTTGGACAGCCAATTAGACACGCCTCTGTTTGCATGGTTTGAACAGGGATGTTACTCAGGTTGGAAATAATAATCATACCATACTAATATTTGTATGTGTGTGTGTGTGTATGTTTGTAATGAATAAACTCAAAAACTAGTGAACCGATTTCAAAAAAATGATCGCCATTAAAAAACTTAATTCACTCTGAGGCACACACATAGGCTTCCTTTTACTGTGGGAAAATGGGTCATTCCCACAGAAGGCTAGTAATAATAAATATGGGGACATCTCAAACATGGCCATCTGACCCTAAACTAGGCAGAGCCGGTACTATGAGTGTTAGACCACTAATATACATTAAATAATTAAATATACAGCATCTTAAATATTCAATAACACTAAATTAAAAAAAAATAACCCCCGACATAAAACCGTTATGTTGATCCTTTCAACAACTAGAAAAGAGCTGATAATCTTCAAATAGCTGAAGATATTTTCTTGGATCATATCTCAGAACACTCTCGATTGTGACACCTTACAAACAAAAAAAAAACTAGATCGAAATCGGCGCATCTGTTTAAGAGCTACGATGCCACAGACAGACAGACACACACAACAAACTTATAACACCCCTCTTTTTCGTCGGGGGTTAACAAAAACAACGGTAAATACCCCGTTTAAAAGTATTCTAGTTGTTTACTAATTCGACTTATTTATGGAAACGAACTTGCTGAATTAATTCATCGATATGTAATTTGCTAATATTTTGTCCGTCAGTTTTACATACGAGTAAGGTAATCCACTAATATCTTTGAAACAACACAATTTTTGAAAAAATACGCCGAAATACTTAGAAAAAATGTTGCCAAGTTCATGCATATTGCCAATAGGCAATAAACAAAACATTCATTCATAATATTATTTTACAAAAAATCGTGCATTCCCTATTTATAAAACCTGTCTATCTTTTGTTTTATACGTTGAATTCTGTGGTTGAATTGAACATGAGCGAAATAAACGCGCACCGCACAGGGCCTCCATTAGAAGCAATATAGGGCCCTGTCAGGCCCCATTACTGCCCCGAGCGAACCTTAATGCACAATCTACGTCCCCTCCTCACACCTACCTGTAATAAATGTGTAAATGTGTGAGTGAAATACAAATGCATCCTATGCATTATATCTCTCTCTGAATATGAGAGCTGTGCTCCTGTTAGTGTAATTAGCTTAGTTAATGGCCGTAATTATGAGGCGAATAGATACTTAAATTAAAAGTAAAACTAAAAGACAAGTATATGAGAGTAATTACCTAAACATAATAAGATGTAACAAGTATGTAGCACTATCCTTCACGCCTAAGTTATATAAACACCAAATTCAATCAGAACGTGAGTCCCAGATGGGTATTGATTAATATAATAAATAAATAATAAAATATTAACGCGAAACGTTCTGCTTGTAATATTAATACGAAACTCGGGAACGAGGGTCTCTCGGGGATCTGGAGGCAGAAAAATACCCCAGAAATGGGGAAATTTCGGGAATTTTCCCTCGTTGCGATTCATTACCGAACGATCACGTATTCTGGACGACGACGACAACGATTGGTTGTAATTTGTTGAGGACGTTTCAAATTTGTTTATACATTTAAAATCTCGCTAAATGGGTTGGAAAGGATTCTAATTATCGGAATAAAGTTTTAAATGGGTGTATAAAAGGAAAACATTGAGATTAAAATTAAGCAAATTGAGTGCAAAAAGCTCAAAAACCTATACATTCCAAAGACGTGGTCGTTTCCTTAACGGGGTGGGTAGACCTACAGAAATCGTAGCTTAGCTTTAGTTTAGCCACTGAATGTAGTACTAGCGCGATTAGCTCCAAAAGTATCCACTATCTACTTATGTATGATCTGAAAAGGTGAAGAATCTAGAATATGACTTTTAATGAGAGCCTGATTCTAAAACTCTTTTATCTTAAGTAAACGTCATAAAATACTGCCTTCGAAGCTCTCTGTCTGTCTATCCCCCTGTCTATTATCCAATAATAACCGAATGCCGGATACAGCCATACATTATTCCAGTGACACAAAGTGACAGCAATGTCTCTAGCCATAAATAATGACTGTCTCGGTTCGACGAAGCTATAACTACAATTTGATATCCATTGCGTGGTCGATTAGTCTCAAATGTGAACCTAAATGGTTTCGTCATATCTACAAGGCAATGTAATTCAAACTGTACCTGTTCTTTGTAAATTGTACGGAGCCGAGTAAATTAAATAACATGGAAACAACCGATACAGAATAATTTTGTATACAGTCGAACTGAATTAGACTTTATCAGTAGTGTTTATGGTTGAAATCAGCGAGTTATGTTGTGATAGTAACTTATCGTTCAATACAGGAGCTGTTTTGAAGTGCCATGCCATCCCATTAAAGCCTCGGTCATACACAGCGATTAGTCGCTGCGAGTGCCAATTCGCAGCGACTACTCGCTCTGTGTGACAGGGCTAATAGCTGCGAATTCAATACAGTAGGCCTACTATGTAAGTAGCGATAGGCTCGAGAAGCTGTCAAACGCGACATATTGACAGAACTACTATGGCTCTAATGTCACTATGTCGCGTTTGACAGCTTTTCGAGCCTGTCGCTACTTACATAGTAGGCCTACTGACCGTGTTCAATTTTATCCGCAGCGACTATTCGCTGTGTGTGTCTAGTTGTTACACCTATTATTATCATTCTAAATATTCATTAAGTTATATTAAAATACAAGGCGATACTCTATGATTGTCCAATGGCTTTTGAAGAAATGTTTTAAAATATTTATGGGCCTATTTTTTACGCTGTGAATTATTAAGACATAATTCCCGTAAAAATTTTACTCTGAAGATAAAACAATTATTTAGGAGCGTAAAAATTGGTCTTTTCTTTTAGATTTTACAAAATCAATAATATATTAATTTAAAACAACGTTTCATGTCACCGGCTGTCGTCCTCTTTAGCTGTTCCTCATTCGTCCCACGTGATTACAGACATTTTAGGACGAATCTGAATCTTAAAACGGTGCCGTTTGGTCCTATTATTTACTTGTCTAAATTCAAAAATGACATAACCACTACTTTTTTTAAAGTTGGGGATCGCAGTTGTTGTTGGTTATAAAGTTAACCTCCAGTAATTCCGTACGATACCCGCAGGCTTAGTCGTATTTTAAGCCGGTAACGACACGGCTAATGTAAATAAAAAAGTTATTCGCATATTTCCTCTCCATAAACTAACCAAACTATCCCTTTATTTATTTCCCTCCAAATTGCGATAGGAAGTAGTAATCGTAGCATTTGGCTGCGGTGTTTTCACAGCGCTCCAATTAGAGTTGAATAGTTCTGGCTAAATGTACATCTTCATTGCGCCAGTAAACAAGAGAGTTGCTCTCTTCATGAACTCACTATAATTGCAGTATAATAGCGGCAAACAACTGCGCGCGTGCACAATGTTCATCAGTAAAATGTATTATTTTATTTTCCCATACTAACGGCGCATTATCGCCATTCTAACTTCTTTTAAATTGAAATGTTCTGTGCTTTAGGTGTATTTTCCCTTCGCGTTCATTTCTTACTCCTCCTACTCGCTTGATCAAGTTAATGTTTGCCGGTATCCGGTGTCTGTATTATTTATAACGGGGAATTAATTCTACTTTTTATTTTATATCTATCCTTCTAAATATTTAACAATTGAAATAATGCTTTAAAGGATCGAATATAATGATTGCGAAATATATTTTAGAAACAGGTGTTTACAGGACTGTAACTAGGGAAAAGATCAGAATGACAGTCAACAACATAAAACAAGGTCTGTCATGTCATTCTAAATAATAGACTAAGGATATAGTCCGGTTCGCTCCAGTACTGAATGAAAAAATTCTATCTGTCATTCCTGTAAATGGCAACGACTCATACCGTTGGATTCGTCTTGGTGTCCTGTACGTGGAACTGTCGGTCGTCAAGTTCTAAAGTGGTGGAGGGAGGAGGGGAGGGGTAATCAAAGTTGGCGAATTTGTACTTTTGTTTTTACGCTGTAATTTGAAAACTAGTGGACCGATTTCTTTGTTACTGGTATTATTTGAAAGTGTATAATATTACCTAAAAGACGTTCTTATACATCGAATACGCCAATTCAGCGGTTACCGCGCAATAATACGAAACATTGAAAAAAGAAATTGTGTATAAATAATATCACAGATTACGCTAAATCTATAACGTTTTCGTGGAAACAATGTTTACTACTTTAATTCTAAAACAAATTACCTAATCAAAAAGGTAACAATAATTACTATAAGATTTATGGTGCCTGAGCTAGAGCTAATTTACGAAACGTAGTCGTAGGATCACTATACTACGAGTACGCAAATATAAGTAAATGAATGAGAAGAGATGGGTAAGTAATCACCATATTACTTTAATTGTATATTTCAAGCTTACATTTTTCAAATAATACCTTGAAAAAAGACTTTACGTCGAAATAAAGAGGATAATTTTTTTTTGTTTTTCACTATTAGTAGTTTTGAATTTGCCTGTAGCATCTGACCCAAGGTACGTGACAAGATAAAACTTTTGTCAGGGGTAGATATTAGTAATACCTACCCATGATAAAAAAATAAAAGAAATCTACGGCGAAATAACCCGAGAAACATTTTTTTAGGTTTTCACTATAGTATTTTTGACTTTCCCTGTAGCATCTGACCCAAGGTACCTGACGAGATTAAACTTATGTCAGGTGATAGATTTTAGTAATCCCTTTCCATGATAAAAAAATAAATGAAATTCACGTCGAAATGACACGGAAAACAATGTTTTAATTTTCACTATAGTTGTTTTAACTTTGCCTGTAGCACCTGACTCAATGTACCTGACGGAATAAAACCTACATCAGAAGATAGATATCTGTAACACCTACCTATGATAAAGAAATAAAATAAATTTACGTCGAAATAACGCGGAAAACAATCTTTTAGCTTTTCACTATAGTAGTTTTGACTTTGCCTGTAGCACCTGACCCGAGGTACCTGACAGAATAAAAACTATGTCAGGGGATAGATATTGATAATATCTAACCATGATAAAAAAATAAAAGAAATTTACGTCGAAATAACGCGGAAAACATTTTTTTAGTTTTCACTATAGTAGTTTTTAATTTGCCTGTAGCCCCTGGCCTAAGGTTCCTGACAGGATAAAAACTATGCCAGGGGATATATATTGGTAATATCTACCCATGATATAAAAATAAAAGAAATTTAGGTCGAAAAAAAATAAAAAAAAATAAAAAAAATATTATGTTTATTTTAGACAATTCAGTACATACAATCACATGTTAGTACAGTTTAATTTGTAACAATTAACGCGGAAAACAATTTTTTATTGCGCACTCGTAGTATATTGACCTGCGACTACGTTTAGTTAATTAACTCTAGCTCAGGCACCATAAATCCTATAGTAATTATTGTTACCTTTTTGATTAGGTAATTTGTTGTAGAATTAAAGTAAGCAACATTTTTATCACAAAAACTTTATAGATTTAGCGTAATCTGTGATATTATTTAATCACAATTATTTTTTATTATGTTTCGTATTATTACGCGGTAACCACTGCATTGACGTATTCTATGTATATGAACGTGTTGTAGATAATGTTATACCCGTTCAAATAATACTAATAATAAAGAAATCGGTCCACTAGTTTTCAAATTACAACGTAAAATCCAGCGATCTTTGATTACCCCCCCCTCATCCCTCCACCACTTTAGCACTTGACGACCGACAGTTTCACGTTCAGGACATCAAGACGAATCCAACGGTAGGAGTCGTTGCCATTTACAGGAGTGACAGATGAAACTCAAGTTCTAGAGCACTTTTGGTCTAAAATGAACCGGACTAATATGTCATTCATGTCATTCCTAACATATCAATTTTCCGCACGTTTTTGGTTGCAAAAATACAAAAACTTATCGTCCGTTATGAAGATCAATCCACCCATGTGTGGAGCTCATACGCACATATAATATAATTGTTCTGAATATAAAGAATGGAATAGTAATGGAAAATAATAATTATTATACTAGTAATAGTACTATTACGGTTTACTGGCTTAGTGAAGAACGTCTTTAATTAAATAAACTGTTGCTGCACGGTTGCTATGACTTGGGTGAGTCAAAACCAGAAAAAAAAACTATCCGATGTTTGACATCACTAAAACGAAGTTAACCATCTTTTAAATTATTGTTCTTCACTATCACTACATAGTATAAAACAAAGTCGCTTTATTTGTCCCTATATCCCTATATCCCTATGTATGCTTAAATCTTTAAAACTACGCAACGAATTTTGATGCGGTTTTTTTTAATAGAGTGATTTAAGAGGAATTAGAACGTGACAACCGCGGTAGAAAAAAATCAAAGAATTCTCGGATTCGAAAAACAAAGAGATTAAAAATGGTAAATAAAGCACTTTTTAGGTCGACTGTGTAATGAAGTATATAACTCCCAGTGACTTGTATAAAACCACGTGATGTTTTCAAAGAATTTGTAAACTTCATATTCGTGTATCAAACAGTGTTTACAATGTCTCGTTTGTTAGCATTTACGTGAAATGTGGGTTGCATTAGATCTTGCATCAGATTTACACTGATGGACTGATGTATTTTACATTGAACATGATTTCGTAATTATATAATAATATGTTTATTGTACTAGGTTCGTGAAAGCAGATACAGTGATGACGGCAATTCTGACGTAAATATTAAATCCATAGAAATGTAAATATTTTTAACTCTCTTTCATAATTTGCCAACAGTGCATGTAGTTTTGCAATATTGTTCAAAATACTGAAAAAAACAAAAAAAATATACATATTATTATATCATTGTGATGATAGTACACTGATTGATTTATTTATTTATTTACATGAATATTTTATACAATTGATTTTACTGCAACTGAAACTTCGTCGTTATTATCGTAAAAAAACATTATAAAAAATTTTGAAGTTATTAAAAACTAGCTTTCAGCCGCGGCTCCGCGTTAACAGTTTTTCCCGTAAGAATGAGGCATTTTCCCGCGATAAAAGGTAGCCTACGAGTATGTTACTCTGAATGTAGCTTTCTAAAGGTGAAAGAATTTTTGAAATCGGTTCGTAGTTTCGGAGCCTATTCGATGCAAACAAGCAAACAAACAAATCATTCCTTTTTATAATATTAAGTATAGATTAACGTATACTAGTATTATACCACTTTTCGTAAAGTGACGTATAAATTAATTAACTATCAAAAAAGCATTTTGATTCATTTCCACAGATCGAAACGCCCAACATTGTATAAGGTTTATTTATAATCGGATCGGTCAATTACACCTATATAGTAGGTATATGCGTATCTGCCGGCGTCCCGGCAATTACACGACTTCCGGTTTTCCGGTCCAATGACACGGGTCCTCCTTACCGATCGACCCCTTTCTAAGTTTATTAGAAAAGTTTCCTTTGCTGTTACTAAGCTAGGTCAAAGGTTACGAAGCTTATAGTACTTTGCGAGAATGGTACGTTTCGTTAATTTGTCGTTTTTTCATCGCAATCTTTGATTGTATTCTAGCCAGCCACTAAACCCCGATTTTTAATTAGATGGAGCAAACTGACGTTTGGAGTGTTGCCATTTAAAGTAACGTAAAATATTATGATGTACCCTTTTGGATCACTCATTCACAGAGTAACTGAGTTAGAACAGTACGTCAAGGCATTTTATTTTGAAAATTGTTGTCATAAATATAAAATTATACGCGTGGCGTCCTCAGAGCAAGTTTTTCTTTTACTGGTCGGGCTTTAAACTATATCGTTATCGTATGTAATCAAATAAGAAAATTTAAGATTTTTATTAATTTTTAACATTTATTCTATTTCAACTGATTATTTGTATAAGTTTAAAAACGTCAAAAGACTTATGCAAAAACAAGTGGTCATATCGTTGGAAATGATTCAATGAACCAGTTCAATGATTCACGTCGCAACCCTTCAAGCGCTTAAGCGTGCAACATTTTAAAAAAAAACAGCACTGTCAGCTGTCAGTTTGCTCCATCTAATTATAAATCGTACTTTAAACTATCGACACTTTAATTAAATATACTTATTGTTCAATATAAACGCGTGCTAGGTTAAACCGAAATACTATCTATCGATGGACCATACATTATTATCTGTGTTGAGCGGGGAAGCTTTTCTAAAGCCGAACCTATAAAGGCCTTTTGTATTAGTTATGCAATACATTTTGCAAATGCAATATTGCTAGAGCTAGACCGTGGAGGGGCATATCTTGTACACGAGCAGACTAATTGCACGTAAAACGCGCTTCGATGAATGGCTGAGATTTATTTATCCATAAGTTACTATCAAGTTATAGAAATTAAGTAAAAGTTTTTTAAATTTTTTAGAATGTTTGCATCTGCTTTGAGCGTCCGTTTAAACGCATTCCTCTTTTAATAAAGAAGCATTAAGCATGATTATTTAGACATAGTAAAACGACATAAGTAGGGTACTTTACTGTCATTACTCTTACAGTATTGCTCACAGGTATAATAGTCACTAGTAACACAGCAATTTAATTCTAACTAGAGGTCAGGTACCAGCTATTCAGCCTTTATTAACTCCAGCAGTCCCAAAGGTCAATTATTGTAAGTAGTAAAGGCAAGTTATTTAGCTTCGAAGGTGGCTACTATACTACTACCTGACTTGTTACGAACACCTGTGCCCTTTCGATACAAAGGTTCGGCCCTCAAGGCCAACACGTTTCATCTTTCTCTACTGAACACGTGTTCTCCTGGTAATTTGATTGGATTGTACACATATATAGTAGGTAGTACCTACTGTACGAACCGGCCCTAATGATGTGAGGCGAAGGAGAAAAACTAGGGATAGATTCATATTCCATTTGATTTATTAGCGAAGAGGTATTACATAACTGCTTTGTGAATAGAAAAAATCACCCGGCACGCCGCGAGGGCTGCGGCCGTCTCTGTCTGGCAGCAGCCAAATTCAAACCATATTATTACTTCACTACATAGTATAAAACAAAGTCGCTTTCTCTGTCCCTATGTCCCTATGTATGCTTAAATCTTTAAAACTACATAACGGATTTAGATGCGGTTTTTTTAGTAGATAGAATGATTCAAGAGGAAGGTTTACATGTATAATACATGCATAATATACTTAAGGATAACCCACAATAACCATTTTCCCGTGCGGAGCTGAGGCGGGTCGGTCTACAGAGAAAGAATGCTTTTCTTTGGAGATGATTTTAGCAAAAGTCGTTTTGTCCTTTGTCATAAAATATTATTGCCTAATTTTAATCGAATTATGTTAAAGCTTAACAAGCAAAGACCATATCATTATCTTTAATTATTTTTTGAAATAGTAAATAACATTTTATTATTGTCATAAAAAGTAATTAGGATTATAAAAAATCTAAGATACCACAAAAATTAAACACACGTTAAAAAACAACGAAAGATAAAAGATATTTTAGACACACGCTGAACACGTATTTAAGTTTTTGTGGTAACACGGAGAGTACTGAGCGACTAATCTTTTAATGCTAAGAGACCCACTACGTCGTAGTAGAAGCTACGTCGTAGCAGATTCTACAAGCTCGCCCCGGCGTAGCCAAATGCTACGGCGTAGTAGCCTCTTTGCCCGATTGAAAGTTATTAATTATTATAGTTATGTTTTTGAAGCTTAACTAAATTTAGGATTGGTTTGATCCAATAGCAAATACGTAAATTACTATAAAATTACAAAGTGTCATGGGAATAAATAAATTATTAATACTACTTTCTGACGTGGAAAATACTCTTAAAATACGCCGCCCTGTAGAAAGTCAAAATAATATAAAAAAAATAACATATACAGCAAATGCGATATTTAACTATACCGAGGCGCTTAATGTTTATTTGATGGCTACTCATAAATTATTTTTTTATGTGTTCTGCATCTTATCTTATCACCATTAACTGAAAATCAATTTATAAAAAATCGGATATGATAATTTCTACTTTTAAAATATGTTTACGTGCTAGGGCCAAGGGACATATTTTTTAAGAATTTGTCTTAAAATTATTTTTAATCGAAGCGATTAACAATGAGCCATAAAACGTCAAATTACATTTAGTCGTTTAAAAGTCAAATTAAAGAAGTGTTTGATAAAGTCAGTATTGCAAGTCATTCCAGTCCACTGCTGGACTAGGGCCTTGAAAGAAAAGTGCTGCCATAAACCCAAAAATTAAAAAAATGTTTATTTGAAATAAGATTTTACAAATCACTTTTCGACGTCAAGAAGAGTTCACAATTTGGCTGTCTTCTGTGGAGAGAACTCTCCGGAAGAAATTCCGAAAGAAAAATGTAAAAGTGTATTGTGTTTTTTTTTTTATTCCACTTATACTCCTACACTAAACGGATTGAGTTAAAATTTGTATGAAGATTGTTTATACCTTGGATTAACACATAGGTTTCATTTTACAGTGGAAAAATTATATTAATACGAAAGAAAAGCTATATAAATCGTGTTAAGTATTTAAACTTCAAAATATATTATATTCAAGGCCAGCTGTAAGACATTTCGTAAGAAATAAGCTGTGTCTGTTGTGTCTGTTTTTTAAATGTTTATTCCTGTAAATATTATTGTGTACAATAAAAGATAAATAAAAAAAAATAAAAAAATATTAGCGTCACACGATGTTAAATAAAATTGGGAAAATAACTAAATACGTCACAAATGGCTCTAATAAATAAAATTGGAGGCGACGGCATAGCGGCTGTTGTTAACGGGTTTAACGGTTCTTCCCCTTGGGCCCGTTAACGGACTAGCATTAACGGGTCGTCTACTTGGACGTAATTAGCTCAGTATTTCACTTGGACAGTTCATTACGACATTTTAAAACAAAAGCACGATACTGTTTGCTTTTGGTACTGTTTGCTTAGTTTTAATTTTAGTAAAAAATTGAAAATACCTAGTGATATTTCTTTCTATAGGTTTTATTGGGTCGTTAATTATACAGAATTAATTAGTTCATTGTTATATCAATTAGATGTTTAGCATGACTTTTTGGTTCATAATATTTCGATATGGTTTATATTATGTTAAAAGATTGCTATTTCTACATTTAAGTGGCATTCAATTTTAATACAAATTATTATTGTTACGGACTTTTATCTACACTTACGATCCTTTTTCATGCGATATGTTCTATAAGGGAGTTGGCGTGGCAGCCTCAGAATCACACTTCCTTTATTCACTTAGCACAGCACACTAATAATAACACATCAAAGAAATTTATAATGGAAAGGGCAAAGGGAAATGGATCTTTTCCTTAACTCTTCACTATCATGAAATATCCTGTCCAGACGTGATCTGAAGCAGGAAGATGTCAAAATGTCCATGATGTCCATATAAATGTCTCAAAAAAGGTTTAAATTTAGAATGTATTTGCAGCCAGGCCGACAAGCAAAATAGATGGCATGACCAATGCCACATTTTAATATACCTAACTACATAAGACATAGATGCACAATCAAAACCATGACTATTCGAAAACCTAATATCCACTGTAACTATTCGTCCAATAATTCAGGGATCGTGACGAACGCTCAGCGGGAAGGATTAGCCCGGATGAAACCTTATCAGCTGATCTAAAACTGGGATTATGAGGATGTTTTATTGCGGTTTGGAGACTCACCATCCAAACGAACAAAGCGCAATGATTCGTTAACATTAAAAACTCAAACAGCCATACCGGTGGAGGAAAATATTGTGAGGAAACCTGCACACGATGACGAAGCGGCGAAGATAGACGTGTGTTAAGTCAATCTACCTACTCACACTGAGGCAGAGTGGCCGACTAAGGCCTATTCACCCTGATTTTAGGGTAGGCTCGAGCCCCTCGGTGGGGACATAATATGGGCTGTTAACGATAAATCGTATAAGCAGAGAGAATAAATCTTACTTACTATGAAATTCCCGGAACTTAACAAAGTCATGCGAATTCCAAATATTACGTTTTATTTTCATTAGTAAACGTAATATTTGGAATTCGCATGACTTTGTTAAAATGCGAATTCCAAATATTACGTTTTATTTTCATTAAACGTAATATTTGGAATTCGCATGACTTTGTTAAGTTCCGGGAATTTCATATGCATCCATTTTTTTATAGTATCATGATGTTATGTCTACTTTAGTTATTGCTGGATAAAATGACAAATAGTCAGGTATCAACACGTTGAAAAACGATACTACGCACAAAGCGATCAGCCAATCTAACTCGTGAAATGATTAATCCTCATTTGCTTTACGCATGCGGTATTAGTGAATTAGTAAATAAACCTTAAATAAACAAAAAACGGCCCGACAAAACCCACGGCTTTAGGGTTCCGCCGGAAAATTAGTAACTGTAAATTCTACTAATTAGCGTTCTATTAAAGGTCAAGGTATAAAGGGACATAAATATAGTATACAAAGTTATGTTAAAGAGCTAGAGACCTATTGTTGCCTATAAATAGAAGTAGCGGTCAAGCAAACCTGGTCATTCTCTATATGTGTAGATAGGACCATTTCTGGTTGACCTCTTGTTTTCCTTCCCTATGAATTGTATTGAAAGAGAATGCTGAGGGAATATAGACTGAAAAGAAGTTGGTTGGTTTTTACTTTCTTTACTTCGTGGTCTTATGTTAAATTGCACAATAAAAAATTTAGTGATAATAATAAACCAATTAACCTAGATGAAGATACTGCTTTAAAACTATCTTACGAGAAAGGAAGATAAAGTACTACCTTATATTATATTAAAATATTAATACTAGTGTAACGAGGTGCATTGCGTGCTACCTCGTTGCCACGTTTTCTACTTCATTTCTCATCTCATTTACCATTCTCGTCTAAATTCGAATATATTTAATTTTGGAATTCAGTCAACAGTCATCCGTCATTTCGTCCATTTTTCTAGTCTCTTTTCGCTTACCCCTCGGCCATGCCGGCCGAGTTCCAAATTTCTGTGTAAACGTCTAATCATTTTTAATCTAGCCTTGTCGACAAGCAGTTTTCAACCTTTACCTATATACATATAATACATATTTATCGTCTGTGCTTTTGTGTTTTCATCTACTTTTCATCGTGTTTTTCACTTCTTCCTTAATATAAATCAAACTCACTGAAACTGCACTTTACTATTTATTTCACGTAATCTCAACTCACATTAAAAACCCGATACGTTATAAAACTTTCGAAAGGATAATCCTGGAGCGTTTTACATCAGCAGCTCCAGAGAAGAATCGCGTTACAAGTTGTAACGCGATTCAAAGTTGTAACTTACAACTGACTCAAACTATAAAAATCAATCTACTCGAAAATGATTTAAATTTCGAACAAACATGCGGCCAGTACCAAAAGTAAAAGAGACGGCATAACCGATGCCACACAGTATACATAATATTATTCATTAATTAAGTATTTTTTATCATCGCTGCGATGCGATGTACCAACTGCACTCTAGCGCCATTTTGTTCGGTAGCGGACATAAAACTAAAAATAAAACTATAAAAAAGGGCAATAAAACTTGACATAAAACTGACGAGAAATGTTCAGTAATTAAAATATATTTAAGTAAATGCGATCGTAAAAGGATTGTATGAAATTCGGTATTTTTGTTTGTTTGTATTGAATTTACACATAGGCCGCATTTTGCTGGAAAAAAAGATTGAAAAGTTATTCAATCTACTAACCACGCATTTTTATTCTGTTGTTTTAAGTAAAGACGCAATAGAAAAATAATACTTGTTCTGGGAATCAAACCTGTGCGGTACGTCTTCAGCTTAATTTTCGTCAATAATTTTCCGACTACGCCTTAGAATCTATGGTAGAAACAATAGTATTCAAAAAAAGAGAAAAAATTAAATTCGCATATTTATAAGCAGATTTAAACTTCTTTCGTAAGGTTGTAATCCCCTTAAAGTCAAAACAAACACAGTCTACAAACGAGGGTAGTCGAAAAAATTACATTTGTTTTTGTTATCCGTTTTCTTTTTCGCTCTGTTTCACGCTTTTTCACGTTACTAATGAACTAATCCACTATCAAGCTTTGTGCTAAGTAATGCGAAATTACCACCTTATTGCGTCATAGGATAAACCGAGTATACCTAACCGAGTAGGCAATATATTAGCTAACCCAGACAAAAGTCAAATTATTGCGCGTAAATTTCGCGGACTGATACACTAACATGTTTACACCAGTCTCATTTACAAATCGTCACTGTCATTCTCAGAAGCACGCAAAACCTAAACCGATCCTGAATCCTGAATCGATATAAAACGCAGTTTTATTCAACAAACTGAACATACATGTAACTGATTGGCGAGACATCTAAAAAAACATGCGCGAAACGAAAAACATATTTCTAAATTTAAAGTCAATTAATACGGTTTATTTACACATTAACGATGCGGATTCGATAATTAAAATCGTAAATGAAAGTAAAAAAATTACCTGGATTTTTTGTTTTAGTGCCGGCGGGCGGTGGCCGGCTGCATAGTTGTGGGGCACTAGCACTGAGAGGCGGGGTGGCGGTTCGATCCGGTTGTGTCCGGTGCGTCCGGGGCGGCCGGTAGCTGGCAGGGCGCGGCCGGGACTGAGCCCGCGACTAAAGAAAGCCAGCCGGTCGATACCGCGCCAGACAACAGGTTAAAACCTCTACACAAGGGACACACTAGCTGCAGGGGTGCGTTCGTGTTGGATTTTTGCCACTGATGGTTTATTAGATTTAAATGCGGGGGTAAAAACTTGCAGCCGTATTAGTTTAATTTCTTTTATTTTTTATTCTACAATTCAGATTCTACAAAACAGACTCAACAGGCACAGCTTAATATCTTCCATAATTGAAAACGTATGCTAAAGTGACATAAATACGCATCGATTTTTACATGACGTTTGGTTACTGGCTTGTAATTGGATCAACTTAAAAAACTTTTTACGGATGTCGTATGAAACGTCTATACCAGAACGAGGAAATGCGTTGCAGAGTGACCAACGACAATTGCATAAGGCTGCTTTTCCACCAGAGCTGTACGAGGTAGCTAAGCGGTGTGCGAGGAAAAAGTCCACCAATGATAGAATCACTTCATTTTCCTAGCCTAGTGATTCTATTGGTGGATTTTTCCTCGCACACCGCTCAGCTACCTCGCACAGCTCTGGTGGAAAAGCAACCTTAATCCGTTATGCCAAGCGGGGAACACTGCATGGTCTAAAAAACAAGGTCTAACACTCCGACCACGTGATTTGACACAAGCCTACTTTATCTGCTGTTCATCCTTGTCGAATAATACGCAATGGAACACTGTATGATTCTTTTTAGTTATCAAGCATTATATATTTGATTTTATAATGAAAAGGATGTATTTCAGTCTGTTGAATTTTTTATTATAATATTTAAGATATTTTATGAACTTCATGATATATATATTTGATTTAGTTTATATGATATAGGTTACCTTTTATGTGTTGTATTTTATGACAATTTGAGTAGTACCGTATCTTCTTGTATATTTTTTAAACAGTAGCATGTTTTTACTGATATATTGTTATGGATCCTAACCTTACGTTTTTGAAAGATAAAAATGAAGATACGAACGCTGCCCACCGCTTTACTAACCCATAGTGTAGCAGCATCTGTATAAACCGCACTGGTTTGGAAACCTAAACTGATTTGGCATCTCGCTTTCGCCTATTAACAGTATTAACGTAAAGCGAGACAGGAGATCTGATGGGGAGACCAGCTAACTGGCAGGTTTACAGTTGCGTGCGCCGGGTCAAGATGTAAACACAGCGCGAGTCTGAAAGTCCTGAAGGAACTAGGATTCAAGGGTGTATGCAGGGCTTGTAGTTTCTAGTAAAGCATTTTATGTATTCGTCTTTAAATTATATTTACATAACACACATATAAATATTTTTTTTATTAGAGTTTGTTTAACAATAGATGACAATAGATATTTTGTAATGGCTGTCCGCCCTCGGCTACGCCCGCGTTGTTTTTTTTTTACTTTTCCTCGCATTTTCCCGTAGGAATAAGATAGTTTCCAGCGATAAAATCCTTCAAATCGGTCAAACAGTTCCAGAGATTAGCCCGCACAAACAGCCAACAAAATTTATTTTTTAAATCTGGGTGTGTTCTATCTTTCTATATCACTTTTTATATCCTCCCGACCTAGGTCATACTAGTTCGTGATAGGGACCTAAGGAATTATTTTCGTAAATACTTTAGCGTTATTTATCTCATGGGTATTTAAATATATAAGAAACAAATTAAAACAAAGATTGAATAACCCTCAAAGGCTTCCACGTTTGACCTTCACGTAGCTCTAGTTCGCCCAGGCTAGGTTCGCTGAGATCTAAAATCAGGTATTCCGGGGATCCCGAATATACTAATTTTTCTTCAAATTTAGTATTCATTGTTCTTCAAATTTACTTGATCCCAAACACAAAACCTTTACTTCATCCTTTCAACAACTAGAAAAGAGCTGATAATCTTCAAATGGCTGAAGATATTTTCTTGGATCATAACTAAGAACACTTTCGATTGTGACAACTTGGCAAAAATAAAACTTGATCAAAATCAGCGCATCTATTTAGGAGCTACGATGCCACAGACAGACAGACACACACAGACGTCAAACTTATAACACCCCTCTTTTTCGCCGCAAGTTAAAAACAGAGAGATTGGAGGTTTTTGTATTATTACGTACTTGAATAATTTTGCAACACCCTTACAGTGTTCATGTATGCTACATAATATAATATTTAACACCTGTTATTTACGTACATGATTGCAAAAATAAATATTTCAATCTCTCTGGTTAAAAAGATACCTTTCTAAAAATAATAAAAACCTATGTAATTATTTAATTGTGCATATTTATTAAGAAAAGACTTTTACAATAATATTTTCCGGCTGAAGTTATGCAACAGATTGAGGGTTACTCAGTAGGTGCGAATTCCGAAGTAGCGGAGATTTAGTCAGTAGAGGTGGGTTGCTCAGTAGGGGTCGTGGGTTGCTCAGTAGGTGTCGTGGGTTACTCAGTAGGGGTCGTGGGTTGCTCAGTAGAGGTCGTGGGTTGCTCAGTAGTGCTCGTGGGTTGCTCAGTAGTGGTCGTGTAGTCACACTCTGCGCTGGGCTGGGACGCACATTCGCCATCTACGCAGTTACCAGCAGGGTACCCGCATTTCAGCAGCAGTCCGCCGATCGGAGTGCAGATCACGCGTGTGGAACAGTCATGGCAGTACGGACCCTGGGTAAACCAAACACAGTTTAAGGCGGCACCTCGAAAAACTTAAAATTGCATATAAATATGCAATGCAGGAAAGTAATAGCGCTAAGCATGCCGTACATGATGTGGACCAGAGTAAGGGATGCTGTTTGCGCGCTACAACTAAACAGCATAAGTGCCAAGTTCGTGTTTGTCTATTTAAACAAAAAATGCTACATAATATAATAAAAATGTTTTTATACTAGATTTTAGTAAGGCTGTATACCATACTTGTGTACAAGTTTCAACTTCTATTACGTTGTCGTTTACCTATAAGAAGTAAAAAAAGATAATAGAACGTTTGGCGCGATTGTCTAATGTCTATCGATAATATTTTCAGAAAACGTAACGTTTCCAATCTTATTACGAGTATTTAGATTATATCCGCGTTGCTCTAAGGATTATATACACGATTTTGAAAGGTGACCTCATAAAACTTGCGGTATATTTCCTGCACAGTGCAAGATCATTTAGACAGTCAACATCCCAATTGGGCACATATCTCTTTAAAGCAATGATGATGATGACGCTGATGATGAGTGTACCTGCACTTGGGTGAAGTTGCATGGCACCCATACAGGGCAGAAGGGGTTCCACGGAGGGCAGCCGTCCTCAGCTTCCACATCATATGCTGCGTACAGCAGGACCTGGAATCAGAAACTCAACAACTGTCAACCTGCTAACTTGTGACGCGCTCGAGTGTCCCAAATTAATATTTGTACGACAAATACCCCGTCAGGATTCGGAACCTGCTTATCGTGTGAGTTTCGAGGTTAACCTACCTCACAAACCCTGGTGTCGGAATTATAGAACTGCCTTAGGCTTCCAACATGGCTCCTAGAGTACATCCGCAGATAGTAGCCGGGACCAACGGCTTTACGTGCCTTTCGAAGCACGGAATCATCTTTCTTTTCGGACAATCAGGTGATTGTCCTAACCAATCCGGGGAAAGTCTCACAAAGTAATATTTGTTCGACGAATCCCCACCGGGATTCGAACCCGGAACCTCCGTAACGTCAGACGAGCTTTTCGAAACGATGCGATTCGAAACTGAAACCTCTGGTGAGGCAAGCGCTTGACCACTCGGTCACGGAGGCTGTTGTTACTGTATGTGCGAGCTCAATTTTTACCGTGTCTTCATTGCATTTATAATCATTTCGCCTTAGGATGATATGCCTGACAGTTCTCGTTTTCCGTGTCACGCATACCACTTTAAACTAATAAAAAAAAAAAGGCAACAATATAGAAAAATGATTGGCAAAAAAAATTGTCTCTTCGAAAATTACTAAGTGAATGATTGTTATTTTTATTGTTATTATTACCTAACTGCTGATAATTTAGGTAAATGAAATAAACAATATTATAGTTATATCTTAGAAATGTCTGATAGGTACGTGGAACGGAACTCAATAGAGATTGACACAATTGAACCATGGAATCGACAAAAAATAAGAGCGGCCATCTTGTGATCGCCTCATTTGCGTCGTACGAGTGCGTCTGCCTTGTATGCAGTTTGTTTGCGTTACATCTGCTTTGTTATTTGCTTGTTTTGACTTTTGCTACTGTTTTTGTTGAGTTTTATCGGTATATCTGATTTATTTTTCTTAGCAGTCTGATTCGATATTTAAAAACAATCGATTAAATTTCGTTTGGTTACATCACTATAATTGTCAGTTATGAACTGTCAGGCAAATCATCTTATAACGAAAAGGGTATAGTTTAACACGTTCACGGACATAACGTCGACAGCCGTAAGATTGGTGGATTGCAAGGCGGCAACACGGCTGCAGCCGTTTTGTTAAAAAGTGTATAAAACGCTGCTCCGTCCGTGGCCGGCAATTTTTCATACAATAACAAGCACAGCAAGATCTAGTGTCACAGCACGTTCCACTTTTATTTTGCTAGTGTCACAGGAAAAGCTCACAATTTATTGTATTTTAGTTGTGTGCTTGGACGAATTACCATAGTTACACTATAGTGTAACTTTAGTGTAACTATGTTACTAAGTGTAACTTAACTATGTTACGTCCATGGTTGTGTGCCTATTTGACACTCCGCCTGTAGCCGTCGGAAAATCATAGTTTCAGGCCGGTATTGTCATATCATAAAGTACAAAGTTCTTCTTGTATGACAGCCCGCCTTTATGTGTCACATAAAAAAAACCACTGGACGATATGTCCGTGAACGTGTTAAGTTTACACTAGCCTTCCGTCCTCAGGTTCGCCCGTAATAAATTAATATTAGGTATTTTACTCAAGAATAATGTAGCATTCTTAGGAGTGTATGGTGAAAGAATTTCTGAAATTGATGCATTAGTTTCGGAGCCTAATCAATGCAAACAAACAAACAATCAGATCTTTCCTCTTTATAATTGGTATAGATGCTTACGAAAGCATCTATACTAAACAAAAAAATACAAATTGGAGGAAAAAATAGAAGAAGAAACTTACCACAACCAAAATCGCACAAGGAAGTAAACGTAAACCAGCCATGATGAGCACTAAAACAAGTATATTACTCAGCTTTCTACAACACCTTTTATAATTATGTACTTGTAGATAATGTAATCACACTTCTGTATCCAGGGCCGCTGTAAGGCGTTATGGCTGAGACCTGAATACAATTCGCCTATAAAGAAACAGACATAAGTAGCACATACGGCAGGAAACTTTGACCTTGAGAGGGTCCTTATTCAGAAGCAGTATGGGCATATTTTGTAACCGGAGTTTCCAGCCAGTAGCAAAGTTCACTTGTGTAACCAACTGCTGCTGCTGCCTCAGGCTTCCGACATTTCTCCAATAACGACTACATCCGTAGATAGTAGCCGGGACCAACGGCTTTACGTGCCTTCCGAAGCACGGAATCATCTTTCTTTTTTTCAACCAACAAAAACTATAATTCCAACTAGTGGGCCAAGTGTGGGGTTTATGGCGTCACCTGCCGACTCATTGACAGAGTGTAGTCCAGCAGTGGATTTCTATTTTTGCAAAGTATTTTCTTTTTGTACAATTTTGTATTATAAACAGAAGCATACCGTAGTCTGATTGTCTGATTTTACCGTATAAATATTTATTTTTGAACGCCTTTATTAAGTCGAGGCCCACAAATCTCCATTTTCATCAGGGCCTTATACCAGCATTGAAACTGATAAAAAATGTTACTTACAAATATAAAAGTATTCATAGCCAACATAGGTAATTCTCTTGAAGGGATATCCGGTTCCTTTAAAAACTTAACTTTAATGTTTAAGGTTTTTTTACTTTTTTTTTTAAGGGCCTCGTAAGTTCGAGCCCTGAACACAACCTACACAGCCTTTTAATTTCAAGTCCGGGAAAGCTTGATTCGTCGTACTTTTTTGACTCAAGCATAGGTCAATTAATAAAAAAAAAAGAAAAAAAATGCCTTTTAATTTCTACGCAGGTGTAGATTGCCTCACGATGTTTTGCTTCACCGAAAGAGCAGTTGTTAAATAAAAGCTTGTAAAAATGTCTTATAGTAACAACCGCGACCAACGAAGAATATATTGAAATCTTTGGAATTGAAATCTAAAAAGCGTCTAATATTTTCAAGTTTTCCAATAAGAATTAAATGTTTTTCTGCGGTAAAATTAAACCAAGATAATATAAAAGAAGGGAAGTTATTAAAGAAGGATTAAAAAACAAACATTCTGTGGCTAATTTGCTTCAAGAAAAAAAATCACACATGAGTAATTAAAACCTACTAAGTAATAGTGGAATATCTATCTATGTATAGAGAGTAGGTCTTATCATAGTTATTCTTAGGAACAATGATAGGAAAATCCTGAGTGTGTAGTGTGATGTCACAGTGAAGTATTTTGTTGTCGACATATTGTAGGCTCTTCAAATAAAAGGCCGTTGATATGATAATGCACCTTATACATTAGAGTTTGGCTAATGAAAGCAGACAATGAAAAAACGCGGCAAATTAAAAAAAAAAAACATTATGGCAACCCCGATTCTATGGATTTACCTACGATATTATTTTTTTCTATGTTACTTTGTTGACAGTACGATGTTTTCCAATTTCATCGATTGTCTATTTTCAGTAGCCAAGCTCTAACACTAGTAACCTATCCATATTCAACGTGTTAGTAAATTAATTAAGTACTTAATAGTTCAAAACCTCGAAGCCAGTTCTTTTGTTCTACCAATACGTCTTTCAGATTTTTATACCATTATTTGACAGCTGTCAAAAATAGAGGCGGGGTGATATAACCTTATTTACATCGATATCGATAGTTCTGCTTAAATAGAGCTGTGCGTAAGGTTGTTCTACCGTATTTTACTTTCGGGTTAAGTAAAATAAACAATAAAATACCTACTATGAAAATTTTTTGATGCTGATGATGATGGTCAACTATGGTATATTCTATATCATTTCATACTTATGAGGATTGTAAATATTCTGTAAGTTTTCTTACAAAAGGAGATTATTTTTTGCTGTCCGTAAACCGAATCCAATTTTAATATCTTTAGGTATAACGATATAGAAGGTATACGTTTTCTTTATACAGTAATAATAATTAGTATTAAACTAATAATTGATAAATAGAAATAGAAATAATCTCCTTTTGTAAGAAAACTTACAGATTATTTACAATCCTCATAAGTATGAAATGATACAGAATATACCATAGTTGACCATAGCACAGATTAAATAATAGTATTAGCCATAGTATGGAGAAAATTAATAGCGCGAATTCTTCTTTAGTCACACAAAACCACACAAAACATACAAACCACTTATAGATAGTTGCGTCTTTAAATTACGAGTTAAACGTACAGATAACATCAGTTTTAGTTCAGTAAAATAGCAGAACAGATTCAAACTCAAAATATGGCGCATTGGGCTGTCTTTTTGTTTGTCTTGCTGACCATCGTAAGTATATTTTTATACTAGCATTCCGCCCCGTGGCTCCGCCCGCGCTAGTGCAGGCGAGCCTTACTTGTAGTGTATGTATGTATGTAGTGCGTATAAACACGCGCTCTTGTGTGCGTACTACTAAACTGACCGCTACGCACACATAGACAATGTGTACACACAAGACACACACAAGTATAGCTCACCTGCACTTGATGAAACATCTGTACAGAAGAAAATAAAGATCAGTAGGCGACCTTATTATTGAAGCAGCTGTTTTTACCAGGCAAACTTTTTCTGAGTCATAATTACTTACGAGTTTAATAAACTGCACAGATCCTTTTTTTTATGTGATATACCTACGTCTTTCTGCTGAAAACCTAATGTTTGTCTTCGCTGTTATCAATCACTCTAATATACAGTTTTTTTTTTCAGGCTTTCTCTCTGGTTGCGACTTTCGAAGTGGGAGCGCAAAAGGAAGAATGTCCTCCAGGCAACCCGCTGTGTAACGTCTGGCAGCCCTGCGATTACAATGGCACTGTTGAGGTCAGTACCTGCAATCAACTAATTATTTGCAAACTTAAATGTAGATGTAGAATTCTAGATAGATTTTGTAAATATTCAGTAGTTTGTACCAATGTGTTTTCGATTTTTGAATTCATATGTACGTTTATTCGAGGCTCTTACGGTGAAGGAAAACATCGTGAGGAAACCTGCACACACCTGCGAAGTATTTAAAGGTGGTGTGTGAAGTAGACCAAACCGCACGGAGGCAGCGTGGTCAAAGGCCTGTTCGCCCTGACTTCAGGGTGGGCTCGAGCCCCTCGGTGGGGACATATGGGAGCTGTTAATGATTCATACTTCCCACAGGTGACTTGCCGCGATTGTAAGACGCGTCTCATCTGCACGCCCCTGGGGGCGTTTGTACACCCCTGCTGGGTGTGGGGGCACCGGAACTGTATCGATGGCAACTGCGTCACCAACCCCAGTGAGGAATGCGCCCAGGATCAAACCAACTAGGACGAATGAGAGAAAACTGCAGTAGCCGTGGGTAGCATGAGGTTTCAGTAAGAAAGAACAAGCTCAATCTATTGATGTGATAAATTCTCCAAAAGAAAGTTTTCTCGGAAACGAAGATAGAAATTTGACTTCTTCGTAAAATCTGCCTTGTGCAAATGAAATTACCTTTTTGGTATGGGAGTGTAGAAATTTCCTTTCGTTTCCAAGAAAAGTTCATTGGGAATTCATGCGAAAAGGTCATTTGACAAAATCGTTGGCTGCGCGTGGCCTTTCAATATTTTATAAGTCACCATTGTTACATACATCCTGTAGATTGAAAAATAAACAATATGGAGAGTTTCTCAAAGCACTTTGATAGTTAAATGTGAGATAATCTCTTGTCACACTCACAGTGCTTCATGCTACCGGGTTAAAAGCAGATCAGACTGAACTCCCATGCGCTTCATAATTTTTTTGTTCCTTATTCAGCCAATATAAGAATGGTTTCAAGTCAAAAATGTTCAGCTTGATCTGTATTGGCTGTACCATGGTCTAAGAAAACAAGGTCTAACCGTTAGTCCACGTGACTGACACAAGCCTACGTTATTTTGCGCTGTTCATTCTTGTCTATTAACACGCATTCGACAAGGATGAACAGCGCAAGATGACGTAGTTTGTGTCAGTCACGTGGTCTAATGGTTAGACCTTGTTTTCTTAGACCATGGGCTGTACACAATGTTACTTACTAGTGTAGGTATAATAAAACTTTGTCCGTACTCGTACCGTACCTATTTTTGTATACATAATAATAAAACAATGTATTCAGTGTTTAATGTATGTATTTATTTATTGTTTTTCAAAAAATAGTAGAGTGAGTAATTTAAGTAAATAGATAAAAATATTACTCTATATAATCTTGAAAATTACTTGCGTACGTAAATAATCTACATAAAATACTTTTAAAATTATTACATTTAAAATTTATGGTATTCTATTAATGAAACAGATTTGCACATCAATTGAGCATTTTATAGTTCTTTTTAAATTATAAACAGATAATTATACAATCACATTATTATTCTACTTAACTATCTAAATCATGAATCTTAACATCGATTTACGTCAAATTGAACATCATATATCGCCAAATTCTATTAACATCCCAAAATGGTGGCTTGGCTGAATATTTCGATGCTCATTCACGAAATCAGCTTTCCTTCTTGCGTTTGAAGAGGGCTGTGAACTTGCCAGCCTGGTACGTAGGCATAAACGGCAGATATGTCGTCCAGTTCCACCTGGTAAAGAAGAGAAGAGATTGAGAAGAATGATGCAAGTAGCAGAGAAAAGTGTTGTATTTGTCGCTTTAGGATCAGGGGCACAGAAATACCCAAGAGAAAATAGAAAGTAACAAGTATTTTAGATTTAGCTGTATTTGAAGTTTCCACATAAAATCTCTTTTGTTGGCAACGCATCAATTTCTTGTAGAGATCCTTAGTCCACTTTTTGTAAATAGTTAAATAATGTTCTGTACTTTTGTAGTTCAGACATTTAGTTAAATTTTCCAAAGACTAAGCTTCTAGGTCTAGGTAATCTATCTAAAACTCTAAGGGGTCTAAATTGGTAGCAGACAATATAGGCATAGCTGGTACTACAAGGCTGGTACCTTCTGATGAAGCTCATGCCCACAGGGAAGTCATACGTGTCTCCCTCTTCAGACGCCCCGGCTGCTTCCAGAGACATCTCCTTGGCCCACGCCGCGAGCCCCCTCTCTTCATCAGAACCTTCGAACAAAGAATGTAACCTTTATACTAACACCATAACTCGAGCAGAAAAGACTTTTACTGCTAAATAAACTACGTACAGCTGCTGCTAAGCTGGCAACATTTTCTGTTGTCAGTAAAGAATAATTCGTTTCCATTGTAACACCTCATTACAGTAACATCAGAGTTAAGGAGGTCATTCAAAGACCTTACAATCCACACAAAGAAGTAGAAGAATATAAGTCACACAAATCGTAACGGGTGGCCATCAAGAATTATTTTGCCCTAACGGCAAAGGCCGCGTGTAATGTGTCCCGCCCACTGCCACTTGTAAAATAGAATAGAATAGAAAACTCATTTATTCACTGTAAACATACAATACACAGCAGACAACAAGTATTATTACTTACAACTAACTAAGTAAAGTTAACAAGTCATTCGAAACTTGCAGTTATGATTAACGGTTAAAATAAGACTGAAAGCACAGAAGTATATAATACGGTACTAACTGAGAGTACATGATATGAGTTAGTCAACTATGTTGTAGAGTGTACTGTGTATGACAGTGCAAAGGCGCCGCCTCAGCATATTGTCACAGCAAGCTGTAACGCTGATGATTCTGCCAAGAACCTAGTGAGATAGCTTGTCCCAACTCACCAGGAATCAAATTATCCAGCAGACATCCCACCACTCCTCCCACTAAGATGGAAGTGGAGAGCAGGACCTGCAGCACGGCATCCAGAGCTTCGACTCCTGTCTGTATGACGCCGCTGTGGGCCGCCATCCAGCGCGTCAGCACCATCGGGAAGAACAAACTGAAGCCAATGATGTACAGGTTCCGGGAACTGTTCAAGTCCACGTACTGAAGAGCTGATAGACCTGAGGTGGAAGGCAGTTGGGGTTAGCATTTAGTGGCTAACATTCGAAGGAAAGATCATTGTGTTTCTTCACGACATTGTGAGAAAGTTGAAAGGTTGTAATAGTAAAGGACATCAGGGCACCAGCCGTTGGGTAGCAGCTAGCTTAATTTAATAAACTTACGTGTTCTCTAAGTAACTTGACGCTAAAACTTTCTACGTCATCAGCGATAGACAAAGAGCCAAATGTATAAATTACTGCATGTACATACAAGCAAGATAGCCAGCAAATTTTGATGACGTAGATTGAATGTAATTATTATACCATGCGTGACGATATATTTATCTACTGACCGAAAGCGGAGATCATTCCGAACATGACGCAAAAGAGTCCTCCGACGATGGGTTGGGGGATGATGATGAAAACTGCCCCCAGCTTGCCCACCACGCCCTGCAGCACCATCAGCCCCGCCGCCCACTGCACCACGCGGCGAGACCCCACCTGGGGGGCAAATAAAATCCAATTTAATAATTTTTCATCATCATCAATTCAAACAATTCAAATTAAATTAATTATAATTTTCAGAGTATGCTTTCTATAGTAATAACTAGATGTATTTCGAAGTTCTCCCCAAATGTGTTGGTGCGTTTACCGGAGTCAAAAATCCCCGTCGGTGTTTGATGACGCAGGCATGTTCCAGCACCCACGAACACTGTTTAGTCATACCTTGGTGACTCCAATGGCGCCGACGTTCTCCCCGAAGGTGTTGGTGCCGTTGCCGGAGCCCCACAGCCCCGCAAGCATCGTGCCCAGCCCCTCCGTGCCCAGACCGCGGTTAATCGCATGCAGAGGCGGGGGCGGCGCCGCTAAAACAAAATAATGTTTAATTGTTTCATCATGTTTCTAAGAACCTAAAATAACTTAACCTAAAATTTACTGTATAACCATTAATGTTCTTTCAAGATTAAACTATTTCGGCGGGCTTACTAACTAAAGATGCTGCGTGCTTAAATTTTTTGTTTAGCCATGTGGTAGGTTCATGACACGCATAATTTAGACGGTATCAGAATCAGCAATGTTTAAGGTGATGAGCAGGTAAAAGGGCAAGCATTACATGATAATATGCTATCTATTTCTCTACCTTACTACCACTGAACTTCTTCTGATTCAGCGATAATTTTATCTTACTAAAAGTCCTGATCTACACGTGGGCTTATATGACGGAGGACTCGCTGAAAAATACATTAGATACATACAGATTTACATCTCCACAGTATGTTTTCTCTGCTGCAACCAATCTGGGTGCGAAGTCTATTAAGAGACTTCCACGTTGGCCAAGGCAGTTCATGTCTAAGGCTCTCTGAAAGCGAAATTAATTTAATGTGACGCTAGAATGAAGAGGCGTGTTCCTCACCACACATCCTGGCGGTGGTGGGGTAGTAGCTGATGGACTCCACAGTGCAGGCGAGCACCCCCGCCAGCATCCCCAGGACCCCCGCGACGCTCACCGTCGGCGCGCCCCACTGGCCTGGTGGAACACCAGGTATGGTCAGGGCAGGGTTTACAACAGCATCAGTATTCCGGCGAAGACAGAAGACAGCCAAATCGTGAACTCGCCTCGACGTCGAAAAGTGATTTGTAAAATCTTACTTCGAATAAACACTTTTTGAATTTTTGGATTGAATTATAGCAAGTTGAAATCACAAGTCTTTGTTATTTTAAAGACACTTCCTTTATTCACTTAGCACGGCACACTAATAAAATAATATCATCACGTCAAAGAGGTTAACCACAAACTTATAAGGGGAAAGGGTCTCGTGTCACTTGACTCCTCACTTGATGTCCTTGCAGCCAGGCCGACAAGCAAAAGAGATGGCATGACCAATGCCGATCGTATTAAGGTACACGTATTTTAATTGTATGGACTAGCGTTTGCCGGGCGTGATGATAGTATAAGCTCATCTAGATGATGTCTATTCGCTCTTGCCTGGAAAACACTGAGAGCCAATATTACTGAAATTCCTTTAGTTACCTGGGTAAGGAACCCTGAACCAGGGAGCGTCTTCGATGATGTTGATCTTGAGGTCAGTCCTGGCCGGGTGCCCCGCCGGGAATACTTCGGTCGCGGTCAGAATTCCGCACACCGTCCACATTATCATTATCGTCAGCAGCACCTGCCGAAGATACTTGGTCAACTGCTTGATTCGTTCGTTAACAGCCCATTTAAGTCCCCACCGAGGGGCTCAAGCCTACCTTGAAATCAGGGTGATTAGACCTTAGTCGACCGCGCTGGCACAGCTGATTGGTCAACTTCACACACAACCTTTGAGTACTTCGCAGGTGCGTGCAGGTTTCCTCACGATGTTTTCCTAGAGCGCGCGTCGAATAAACCGAGATACATAACGAATTCTAAATTCGGAAACACATTGGTACGTGCGAGGCTTCAACCCGCGAACTTCCGAATGAAAGTCAACGGCCCTAGCCACTTAGCCACCGACGCTCTTCTTTCTTATCATGTGGGTTTCGTCGACCTACCTCACAAATCAACTTAACAACTCAACTCAGCTTGCTCAACTTAAGGAGCTCAAGCCGAGTAAAACGCTCGCTTCAATTAAAGAGGATCTAGGTTCTAATCCCGCTAGGACACTAGATTGATTTTGAGACGCTTCCTTAGTTTAGGGCCAAAACACTTCATAAAAAAACTATTGAAACTTTTTAAGACTTTCACGTTTACGAGTATATACCACAGAGAACCACGGTAAATACTCGGTTTAAAGTCATAATAAATCATATTGATGTAATTCATATCCCAATCCCGACTTTTCTTCATAAACTCCAAGGTCATAGTTCAAGCTTATCCGCCGACTCTGCATGTCTCGTGGCTATCTGTCTTCCACCTAAGTGAATTTGCAAGTTCGGCACATAATACTATTCGGCTAAGTTACCAAGTGAGACCAGGCTTTGCCAGTTCGGCATTCTGCGAATTACAAGGGTCAGGTTCTGTCTGGGTTTAGGCGCGTTTAAATCACGCCAGTACCAGGCCCGGCGCACTCCGAAAAACGCGCGCGCTTGTGAAGACGCTATTATTTAGTTAGTCTGTGGTAACAATACGAGCGCAACGATAAACGGTAGGTAGGCTATTATAGCCAGGTTCACGTTCGACGCGTTCAATGTAATTTGGACATTTTGGACGCTAGTGGCATGGTAGCTAGAATTAAATTCGCACGTTTGCTATCCGAGAGTGCGCCTTCTGTACCTAGTACTCTTATTTATTGTGTGCTAGTACTCTGTCTGTTTGTTTTCGATCAGATGGCCGCGTGTGAGATGGTCTCACATATTTATTATTTATTTATTATTTTCTATAGGTACCAATATTATAAAGAGAAAAGGTTTGATTTTTTGTTTGAATTGAATAGGCTTCGAAAGTACTAGACGGATTTGAAAAATTATTTCATGTTACTAAGCCCAGCTATGTTACAAAGCCTATGTAGATTTCTAATAGTGAAATAATTTACTAAATCGGTTCAGTGGTTTTTGAGTTTGTTAAATCAACAAAAATACAAATCTTTCCTCTTTATAATATTAGTATGAGTATGATAGAAGAAACTCCTCAATAAATGCAAATTTGACTTAAATATAATACTTATAAAATGGCCAAAAGTTAAAATAAATTATTTCTGTTTGTAAAAAAAAAAGTTGATTCCATAATCCGACACTTCAAAGAACATTAAGATAACAAAGAATTAGGTGTCAAACAATCTAGCATAGCAATGTGGCGTAATAGTGAATTAGGGATTCAGTAAATCAGTTTGAACAGAATCTAACTGGCATGGTGTAACCACCATCCTTGCAAAGCGGGAACCCGTAAAGATAAGATAATGCAATCAACCCTTCATCCCTACGTGATAGCACGTGATAGGAGACTCGGGATATATGGCTCCCTGCGAACCCCCGAGAACCATCGCTTACGCGAGTTGAAAAATTGTGACTTTCAAGACAGTGTGTTACGGTGTTTACTTGTTTATATACTTATTTATTTTGTAGTTTGTGCATAATTAACGATTACATATTTTATTTTACCTATAGCGAAACCACACCATGGATCTGGTCTGTCTACTTTTTACACGCTTTATATTAGCTTCACTTGTAAGTAACTATGTATGTAAGAAAATCTTGGAATCTTAATTTGACCCACTTCCCGGTCTTCGATTAGGATGAAATTTTGCACACGCTCTGATTCTGATGACAATACATGACTAGCTAAGAAACGTCATTACAAATCCAATATGGCGGCCTCCCCATTATTGTATCTAAAAAAATCTTGGAATCTTAATTTGACCCACTTCCCGGTCTTCGATTAGGATGAAATTTTGCACACGCTCTGAGTTATGATGACATAGCTAAGAAACGTCATTACAAATCCAATATGGCGGCCTCCCTAAGATGGCGAACTGGCTGTTTGAAGTCCACCCCCATGATATGGGTATCAAATGAAAGGGTTTGCTGTCAGGAATACGAAAAAAAAAAGTCACGTGACTAAACAGCAACAGGAAGCGTGTTTTTTAGTTTTTTAGACTATGTATTATATTATTTAAATAGAAAAAGTAGATCAACCTAAACAGGTTAAATGGAAAATGATCATTATCCTTATATTCAGTATTGTGTATACACGTGATTGTTTGCGCGTGTGGCGTGAAGTGAATGATTTTTGAAGCATAGAACAGTTATCACTATCACTACATAGTATAAAATAAAGTCGCTTTCTCCGTCCCTATGTCCCTATGTCCCTTTGTACGCTTAAATCTTTAAAACTACGCAACGGATTTTGATGCGGTTTTTTTTAATAGATAGAGTGATTCAAGAGGAAGGTTTATATGTATAATACATGCATAATATACTGAAGGATAACCCACAATAACCATTTTCCCGTGCGGAGCCGGGGCGGGTCGCTAGTAAGAAATATTTTTAAAACAGTAATTAAAGGCAGCCACACACCGGATACATATGCAGCAAGACGCTTTGCTCGGCGTTGCGTCTGCAGCACCGCGCAACAGAAGGCCGCCGCCGCCGTTTACGCATCTGCCGCATGCGTCTGCGTGCGTCGTGAGTGTGATTGTCAATAGGAAATCCCGTGTAATACAACGTTTACGTCCGCCTTCGCGCGTTCGACGTTACATTTCGGTCTGTTTCTCGCGGACTGCCAACACTTTCGGTGTAAGCTTCGTATTTTAGGTTAATAGCTTACCTACAGAACGTGTCGCACGCAGATGCAACGCAATGCGTCTGCGACACCTTTTGGTGTGTGGCAGCCTTATATGCCAAAAATGTTGATAGTGGGACTTTTCATAACACCCTGTATACTCGCCTCACATCACAGAGGATCCGGGTTTAACAAATATTTGCGAGACTTTAGTTATGATGTTGTTTTGTAGGCTGAACGGCTTGATTGTCCGAAAAAAGAAGGCACGTAAAGTCATCCCAGGTGCTATCTAGTGATACAGTCGCTACACGAGCCAGGCCTTTTTATGCATATAAATAAATAAGTAGAAGTCTCACCGGGAAGAGCTTGAAGAGGGGGAACCAGGAGAGGGCGCAGCGCCCCCCCCGCCAGGCCAGGGTCGGCACGTTGACGCCCCCCATGCACTGCGAGAAGATCGTCAGCAGGGTGAAAGTCCTGCGACAAATATGTTTATTACACCTCATACATTTAATCTTTCCCACATTATTTAGAGTCTAAACACACTATGTCGAACCGGACTTGTATGACACACCATAAGCGGCGAACTTACGCGGCAAAATAATGTGTGCTCTATTGCCGCCGAACTTACGCCCGCCCGGACGGCACTGTGCACTGTGTCGACAGTAATGCAGGCGTAATCATGCCTAACTTCGATCGCATATATTTGGCATAGTGTATACAGAAAAAGTAGACTACTTAGGGCCAAAACCTCGTCGTGACATTTTCACTGTTGTGCACAATGGTGTGCCCGAATGCTGTAGTGTAATTAATTAATTAGATCTGTTAACAACTCATATTAAATGTCCCCACGAAGGGGCTCGAACCTACCCTGAAATCAGGGTGAATAGGCCTTATTCGACTACGCTGGCCCGTGCGGGTTGGTCAACTTCATACACAACCTTAGAAATATTTTCGCAGGTGTGTGCAGGTTTCCTCACGACGTTTTTCTTTACCGTAAGAGCGTCGAATAAACGAACATATGAATTCGAAAAACGAAAACACATTGGTACGTGCGAACTTCCGAATGGAAGTCAACAGCCCTAGCCACTGGCCACCGACGCTCTGTTACTAGTTATAAGTATAAATCTACATTTTAGGTATGCGTTCCGTCACAATAGAATAAATGTGTTTGCTTTCTTTAATTGAAACCTAAATCAAAACAACTCTTTCTCCTAGTTTTGTATAAATATAATAAACATTATATTAGTTTCGACGGCTGACGACCCCCACAGACTGAGGTGATTTGATTCAATTCTACATATTATAACACAGAAGTAAATAATCTAGTAGCTAGGCGATTATCAACGTATAGGTATAATTATTGTATGTAAGTATATTCCTTTATTTAACTATCGATTCCGTATTAAAAAGTCCGTAAGTAGTACGAAAGGCTATTTTTAAGAGAGCTTCTGTATATAGAAAACTAATCCTTGCAATATCTAAGAGAATGGTGTATTCTTGAAATTTGATAAGTGCCTCACTCGTTCCTATTACGCTGCGCAATAGGGGTTGTAATCCGAAATCAATAGCCCGGCTCTGCACTAATTTTCTCATTTTCCGACGGCAAGATTTAAACTGTGCTGGATTTGGAATAAGTGGTACACTTTCAGATATTCATGTGAGCCTAGTGGTGAGATGGATATTAGCAAATAAAATATACCTATTTATTTGAAAAGTATTAACAAAACTCTAAATATGACTAGGTAGATTGAATTCATTGAGGAAGCCAAGCTGAATCGATAGGGCTCATCATTCATTTCATTTTCTATTTAATTTAGTTTAATTTAATTTGAATATTTCCCATTCAGCTGCCCTCACATCATTCGCCCGTGTCATCAATCTATGAAAAATGGTATCTTCATCTTGAAATGATTATTTTACCGTTATAAAAACCAAATATAAATCATCAATAGAATATACTCTGGAATAATCCGTGAAAATACACGTTAGTGTAAATGATTTCAAGAATCATAAATGTTACTTTAGTATCTAGTTATTTTTTCCAACTGTTTTTATGTTACCTTTAAGTATTTGTTTGGCTTTAAGAATTCCTAACACGACATTATGTTATTTAAGGAATAAATAATTTAATTTAATTGACTCCAAAGATTGGGCTTCGAAATACTCCTCATGCCTCGAATCCCTGTTTGGTTCGTTCGTATTCATGTTTTATATTTCACATATTAAAACTTAAAAATATACACATCTACGAAAATACGAAAAATTACGGGGTTTGAGATGGAAATACACTTTTTACTAAGGGATAACTTACGTCAATTGTATGGGATGAATAATAAACAGACGCCGACGACACGGCTACAGAACGCAAGGAACAATATTAACGGCACTCGGTTCTGTATAGAGGCTGTAAACTGTGGCTGTAAATATAAAGGTACGGTTCTGGCGGTGTGGGGGGCCTTTCGTGCGCCTTTGAGAATCTCGATGCCCAGCCATTGTTAGCGATGTCAGCTGGAAAATTCTGCAATTTTCACAATAATTTTCCTTCTACCAAGCAGCTTTGAACTATTTTTAATACCTAAGAAAAGAAAGGCTCTTCTGTGACACAGTTTGTTCTTTTGTAAGAATATTAAAGCTTTAAATCAGATATTTGCTATTGCATTGCATTTAGCAATTTTTTTTGAGTCTGAAAATACTTTATATAAAATTCTATATTTTTACTTTATATAAGTATATTCAGTAGGTGATGGTATGTGATTATACGAGTAGCTTACTGGATGACGAAAATAGGGGCCTGAAAATGCGGCGAAATGGTTCCAGTAAAGGTTGGTACGGCCGGGTTTGCTTCGCGCTCGACTTGGCGGGGACACTACCGTGCCCCCTAATTATCTATTTTTTATATTCTTTATTCCCACGGGAAAATTTAATGAAGCGGCGGGTGGAGCCGCAATATATAGAAAAAAAATACATCACAGGCAATCATTGCAGCTCGTAAACTCATTTTTTATGCAAGTTATGTCTATGTTGCTTTTGTAACTACGTGGCTCATATACAACGAATGGTAAACAAACCCATATCTGAAAATATAAGTACACAAAGTCTTTCAGCTTGAATGCTAGCGTCTAGTCATGAATACAGAATATCTTTGTCGGTATTGAAATCTACGAGTATGTAGTATTTTATGATTTTATGATATTTTATGATTTACAACGGGAAGCCGCAGCGAACATTTCAATATTGATAGTGTGGTCTAAAGCAAAGGTTGCTGTGTGACTTGAATCTACTCTGTGGATTTAACCGCTTAATGATCCTTTGGAGTTCGGTCGGTAGAGCGTCGGTGGCCAAGTGGCTAGTTGCCCGTTGTCTTCCATTCAGAACTTCGCGGGTTCAAACCTCGGCACGTACCAATGTGTTTTAGATCTCCGAATTCATATGTGCGTTTATTCGACGCTCTTACGGTGAAGGAAAACATTGTTAGGAAACTTGCACCACACACCTGCGAAGAAATTCAATGGTTGTGTGTCAAGTTGACCAACCCGCACTCGGCCAGCGTGATCGACTGAGGCCTATTCATTCACCTTGATATCAGGGTAGGTATAAATTAAGGCATGCAGACGAAAGTCAAAATAAACATATTTAACATCTGAATTGCATCGTAGCATAATATTAAATTATCATACAATACGAATATTCTTTATTGACACCAAAACAGAAAACACATAAATATTACGGTACATAAACAAAGTTGAGTCAACATGCGGCTTTATGCTAAAGTAACAATCTCAACCAGGCAACATAAGTTTACGAAAATCGTTTCAATTAGTGCGTTGCGTGTTCGCAGCATAAATAATAGTAATCATAATTATACATAGGTACGTCAATTGCAAATTCAAATACAAGCGATTTATATAGGTAGGCAGGCAGTCTAGTTAACTGTAACCAGCGACTGATCAAAAGTTCTGACCGCCCTAGGCTAGTAATGAGGAAGCGGGCTTTTCAAAAATTCCAAAATTTATTTGTTAAAACACGATTTTAGCGCGCCTCCTTCAATCCACGCGTCCTAGGCTGCAGCCTAATTAGCCTATTAAACTTGCAACCGGACTTCTGCTACTAAAGGTTTAGGGTTAATCAGGGCTGACTGTAATTATATGACCCCACCGAGGGGCTCACACACTTTTGAATTTTTACTTCACTGTTATAACGTCGATTAATTCTTTTGTGATGTTAATTCTTTTCTCTCTATGCAAACAATTTCAAAGAATTGATGTAGTAATGTAATATAATGTGTGTGGGTTCCCTCGACGTCTGGCATCTTCTGGTTTCGCGTTCAGTTCAGTTGTCCGGGATATATGGAAATTCCCCACATGAATAACTCCACTGCACTGCGGTGCGACTGTCAAAACCTCTTTCAATATAATTTGAATATCGATTTTCTAAGACTATATTGGAAATGCAGTTTATTTTTAATTCACTATTTTTTTAAATGAGAGTATCCAATCTGTACTACATTATGTGCAAATAAATGTGTTTTCTTTCTTTCTTTCTTTCTTTCATTATTATACGTGTAAGTCAAAGTAGTTTTTCGTCAAAGTCATGTTTTTGTCACGTTCGCCTGTGGGCCGCACGTGGAACAAGTCAAATCATTGTAGTTTAAAAACATCTTAACTAAATTACAATTATTTGAATAATTTCACACTTTCATGAAAACTTCTTCTTTCGCCGCATTGCATTCGCAAAATCTATGGGTTGCGCGAAATGGTCATTAAAATTTGCTGATGATAATTTAGGTGATTGATGCAAATAATGATTGAATACTTTAGATCATTATCACTACGTGCAGTCATTCGTTCAACGATCCTTCCGCTCACAAATTTCAACAGCAAAGGAAATTTAATTTAAGTAGATTAATTTTGAGATATATTTCATCCAAAGACTACAACTACTAATTTGTCACTCTGCATCCGGCGCAAGGGCCAGCTTGAACTGATGAGCTGAACAGATTGAGATCAAAGAAATCAATCAAAGGAAAGGTGACAGACAGCCCGTCCGTGAATATTTGAGTTTTTTGTTTGTAATGTAAAAGCTGAATAAAAGTTATGTTATGTAGAGTTGTAGTCAGATTTTCCGGAAACAAAGTAACCTGACTTAAATGACCTTACAGTTTATACCTACTTGTATTATCATAAAAACGCATAAGTAAAAGGTTTTGTAGAGTAAGAATACGATGTTTGATGTTTTTTGCTTTTTTTTGATTTGCTCTTGCACGACAAAAATGATAGACAGGCATAGAGACAAGTAAAAAGTTAGTAAACAAATTTTAGAATTCAAACCTCATTAAAAACCTAGATAAAGCAGGCAATTAAAAATAAAAATGTGCAATAAATGCTACGTTTTTAAATTTGGAAATTTGCGCCGCCGTAGCAGACTAACAAAATATTGTTACTAAATGTTACTTATTATAAAAATAGTTTGTATTTCTCTCTTTACTTCATTACATGTTGGATCGCTATCGACAGCGACAGAAGCTAGTGCGCTCTAATTACTGCGTTACTAAAGGTTCTTTATATACTGCGATGCAAACGCGATTCACTCGCGACAGAGTATTATTATTATATACGTGTGTGAAAGTGAAATAGCTTGTGGTGATAAAATCACTCTGCAGGAGAAAGCTTACATCATAAATTTAAAATCGGCGGGACTGATCTTCCTGTCACCTTTTATCCAAGAAAACAAGGTCTAACAATTAAACCACGTGACTGACACAAGCCTACGTCATTTTGCGCTGTTCATCCTTGTCTATTACTATTCTGTGCTGTAATGTAACTAAATGTCGCGGCTTGTAAAGGGCCTCGTACCTACCACCCCGAGAGGGCATTGCAGGTGAGAGGTATTAGGGCTGACTGCAGTGCATATAATATAATAAATATCCCATCCTAGTAAAGCTGTCAAATTAAGGTGGGACATTGACCTCAGCAGCAATGAAAACTATAAGGTAAGTACTATAAAGCAAGGATCTTATAAATAAGTACTACAAGATCTTTGGTATAAGCACAAAATAAATAATAGTACAGGTATAAATAATAATACCTAATAGTAGATTTGCATGTAATACATGCAACAAAACAAATTTCTTCCTAACTCTTAGCTACAAGTAACTATGAAAATGTATAATATGTCGGAATTCAACTAACTGGGTACCTAAACTTCCAGTACATAAAAATTTAATAATGGAGGGTCAGGTTCAGGCTTACGTTACCCTGCAGCAAAGTACCAAGACTTCATAACAGACAAGGCGTCAAATGCAGCTCACGAGCTAGGCACGTGCAAAATCAATACTCGTACAATGAGAGCCCTCCACGCTACAATTTCGGATGACGACAGGTAAAACGCCAGCATACTCAACATAAACTAATCTTACAAGTAAATAGTAAAAACATAACCAGAATAATTCGATGTAAACTAGCATTTGCTTCTCAAGAACAAAAATTCTAAAAAATTAGGTAGGTACATATTAGAGGGAGATCCTGATTCTCTCATCAAATTACTGTAAGACGTTGCTATCTGGGGAAAATTAATAGTGTCCTAGACAAAATTGATTAGATAAATAAACGTACTCGTAGATATTTGAGATCATTTTTGGCGGAGCCCCATCCTCTAAACCGAAGTCCCTGCACAAACTCAACCGACCAAAGTACTAGGACATCAAAGAATGCAAGAGTCAAACATTTTACAAGCCACGTGAGTGCAGATGAAATCAATAGAGCATACTTGTTGCACGGGCGAGGCGAGCGAGGGCATCGACCCGGTTGCCATGGCAACGGCCTCTGCGCGGCAGTTTTTGAGAATTTGATAAAATTGATAAGGACTCCCATTGATTGCCTTTATGAATCTGTCAGTACAGATACCTACAGCTGTGGGCCTCTGCTTGCTTTTGATAATAATTATGTTCATTCTAGCGAATCTGATTGGACGGACTTAATTTTAAATTGGATTTAAGTAAAGCATGCATTTTTCTACTATGTAACCTATTCTATTGTTGTCTGTGTTTGTGTGATTTGTTTTGTATTTCTTGGTGTCAATAAGGAATATTTGTATTGTATTGTATGACAATGTATTACGAATCAAGAAAAATATTAAATTCATCGTTCTGGCACATTTTCATTTACAGGCATTGCAAGTTTTATTTTACATAAAATTATTCTGTCAGCCCTACTATATTTTTCTTATTATCATAACAGTCCTCGTTACCATTCGGTTTAAATTATGTACCATTTCCTCATGTAGTACATTATGTATGAATTTAGAATCAAAGCGGAATAAAACGTGTCTATCCCGCGGCATTTCTTAAAAAAAATAGTTTGGTTTGTGGATAAGGGAGGTAGCTTTTTTTTATTGACCTGTGCTTGAGTCGAAAAAGTACGACGAATCAAGCTTCACCGGACTTTCGGGGGAGCGGAAGACTCTACCGTCTCTACCCCAAACGCGTACGCGTTCCTAAAGTTTATAATTTAGTTAAGATTTTCTTTTATTGCTTGACCATTACTTTATAGCGTGTCCCGCGCATTTGATTATTTTCTTAGTGCCTAAAAAAGCACCAAAAATAATCTTTTCCATCGTGGTATGGGCTACGTTACGGCTACACTATACCTAGATAGACTCTATTCTCACTGCTTCATCCAACAACCCTAATTTACTAGTATTTTAAACTTCTGTAGCTGTAGGAAGTATCAATGAGAAAGTTAGTATAATAGGTGACTAGAAACAAGTAACTTGCCAGTCAGATGACCCACTTAGCGAGTTGGATCAACAAGTAGCTGTCACCCGTACAATAAATCACCCTTTGTTACTTCACTCATGTTACCTACTTGATTATTTACTAGTAAAAACAGAACTTCAGACATGGGGCCATTACACACGTGCTACCGGGTACATTATAATTTGATGTTCATTCATTCATTGCGTAGCCAATTGGAGCCATTTTGTTTTAAATTACAACCAAAATTGTTTCATGGACAATGCACTTCAAACTATACTAACTTACAGCTTTTGTATGGCATAAACTTGTAACACTATCTCATTATTTTTATGGACTAAGAATAAATGATTTGAATTTAATTCAATTGAATTTCAGCCGAAAGATGTCCAAAGTACAATAGCTGCTGCACACAGGCCTACCCGAATATTTCCACAGCAATCAGTCCTGAGCTGCTCACATCCAGCGGCTTCCCGCGACCCTCACCAGATCGTCGGTCTACGCCTTAAGAAAGGTGGCCGCCATTCAAGAACCTTCCTGCCCCGGCCCTCCGTCAGCGATTCTACACGAGTAAGCTCATTTTAAATATCGGATACTTCTCAGTACTTAGTTCAATTCTTCAAAGTTGGAGAATTTTATAAGACTTCCGACTATGCTTCCGCAGCTACCTTCTGTTAGTTTCCAACTATCAGTTAAGGTAAGTTGGGCTTTGAGGAATCGGCAACTTGAAACTGCGTGCCTAGAAGTTGTTTAAAGAAGTCTAAAGTTGCTAGTTGGCAATTCTTTTCATGATTATTTTATCCACTTAAAAAAATATCTGTTGAATCCAGCTTGCTTCATTTTATGGCAAAGCAACCTTACGTTAAGTACTAATCAAAATCCTTGATGTCTTTGTCTGAACGAAACATTTTTATAAACCAGGAAATGAGCAAGAATCAAATTCTGACCTCCCAAATGCAATGGCTCTGGTTCAGTTCCTCTGTCGGTACTACAATAAAATATTGTACTACTAAACATAAATTTTTGGTTACAATTAATTTATTTTTTCTATAATTTATCAGAGTTCTGAATAAACTGCACGGTTTTTTAAAAGGTTTGATTACTTCTACCTATATTAATATTACATTATGTTTCTGTATTATTTTCCTTAGGTGTTAAAAAAGCATATTTTTATTCTATTGAATTGTATATTTATATATTTTTTAAATTAGGTATTAATTTTTTCCCACATGCAAATATTAGGTAGGTATTCGTTCAAGCCTGAATTTGATTCATTAATAACGGGATAGCACAAGTAGAGTAAGGCTTCAACTTTCAAAATTAACATAATTACATGCAGGCTCGTTTCAAATTATGAGTAAATTTATTCGTCCGATACATGAAGGAAAAAAAAATCCACGCCCATATGGAGTAGTAATCATGCCTATTTTGTATCAAAACCAATGCGGCCGCTCAGAGGGGTGGGAGGGTAGGTGGAAGCGGGAGACGGGGTTTATCTTTTAACTCTATCACACATCTTTGAATACGTTAAGTTAGAAAAGGATAGAGACATTCATGTTATGACATGCCCAATTAAAAACAAAATATCAATAAAGTATGACATTTATTTGTCTTTATTTGGCATGTAAAAAACAAAAAACTTCATGGTTGCTGAATTTGAAAATAGTGATGTGATGTGGTATGAAGCGTAACGTATATTTATCGATAATTTACTTAAATTTTATCACCATGGCTATTGTACACATACATCTTATGACCATCACAAATTTTATCACCATGGCTATTGATCACACATACACATCTGATAGTAAGTGGTCACTGTCGTCCAGGACATCTGCAACTTAGGGTAGCAGACACGGTGCAGGCCTTTGAGATGTCTGTAGACTTGTCTTTTGAAGGACCCCAAATTGTTGTGCAAAGGAAACACCTCGAGAGGGAGATCATTCCACACCTTGCACGTGAGCAGTAAAAGCGTTATCCACGTACGTTAGTTCGAGATCAAAGAAAAAAAAAAAAAAAAAAAAAAGAAACAGAAAAACATCAATTATAAACGTACATACAGCTGTTTTCCAGATGGGATAGCTGGTAGAGATTATGGATTTCTGAGGATGGATAAAACTACTTTTACATTTACCTTGTGATATAGGTTTTCGGTTGGAATGGCATCTTTATGAAGTCTTTTTCTGCCGGCTTCAGTTAATTCGTAATTACTGTTATTAAAATGAGCTGAGCAGACTCTGCTATATTTGGTTGGAATCCAATCTTTGTCTCTCCCGCATGTTGGCACCCATTTACGTTTTTGCGCCAGATCTTTTGGAAAACTGCGATAAATAATGAAATAAAAAAGTAATTAGCTGATGACTCGATTTTATATTATTTTTTATCGACTACTTCACATCACTAAAAATCAACAACAATTTTCTCCTAAAAACTTGACCACGAAAAATGTAAAAACCAAGCGGTTTACTACTCACCAGAAAAATGTGATACCAGCAAGCTTTGTAGTTTTGCTTGCGGCATGGTTTCGGCACAATTTCACCGCACAATTCACCATTTCGTGTTATTTATTTTATTCTGATATTTTATGACAGTGATGTTGTCCATGTACGAGTATTTGAAAGAAAAGTGTGAATGTGTGTGTGAGTTGCAAAATTGTATCATAGCCGGCACCCATAGTACGTTTTGATTACTACTCCATTTGGGCGCGTAAAATTTTTTCTTCCTTCATGGTCCGATACCTAATAAATTATGGATTCCGTAAAGTAAATAACGTGAGTGGCGTTTGCTTACTTCGACGTAAATAACGAAGTTATATGAAATGGTATAAAAAAATATACGATAAAATAAATAAATCCATGTAATTTTAATAAGTTACAGCACCGGTCTTTTTTGATGTACTCACCATTATGTAGGAACCTGAAAGTTGCATTTTACATCGACTGACGTATGAATCATCTAAAAATATAGTCTAAATCATATCCTATTTATAAATCGAAGCAAAAAAGGAAAATCTTTGAGCTTCGGCAGGGACATGAACCCGCATCTCCTTGGCTAGTTGGGCCATAGTGGGGCCATACATGGTGAAACAGGCGCTTTACCAATCTTCTTCTATCTTCTTCTTCTTCTTCTATCTATACTATAATCGGCGTGTCTGTACATTGATTTGTTTTTCAAAAAACTGATTGTAGGTGATAGAGGGAGTGTAGATGAACCCAAAAAAACAAGTTTAAAAAAAAAATCTGTCTGTCTGTCTGTCTGTTTGTACACGCTAAACTCTGGAACTACTAGACGGATTTTAATGAAACTTTACAATAATATAGCTTATACATATATCAGAATAACACATATGCTATACGTGGGAAAATACTTCTTTCCCACGGGAAAACCTGTTAACGCGGGCGGAAAGCCAGTAGTAATAATAAGCTACATTTAAATTTGACTTAACTAAGTGACGTAACATCCAAAAGTTAAACAATAAATTCTTTGAACTCTTTTGGGTTAAATTAAAAAACTATAATTTTAAATACTTAGTTATCCTTCAACCACCTTTAACACGGTTACGTATTAAAAAATCAAAACTTCATCGAACAAATTTCAAAATAACAACGAACAAATGAACAAAGGACATGGCTTTTTTTGGTCTTTTATTCACAGAAAAATCTAACCACTATATAAAAAAAATATATAGATTCTAGACATAAAACTGAGTCCACATGTCCAGTTGTGGAATTTAAGTGACCCCAATTAAGGAGATATTAATTTTTTTCAATGTGAAAAAGTTGTCCACTCAGCAAATCTATAAAACGCACCTGCCACTACCTATCTCTTTCTAACACCTAGCTAAGGCTACTCTTGTCTTCTCTTTCTTACAAAATAGTTACTAAACCGCGAAAACGATTTATTCTGTATTCAAAACTTCAAAAATGAGCATAGCATGTGCTGTAAATGTCTCGCATAATGTCACTGAAAATCGTTTTCGCGGTTTAGTTAACTATTTTAATAACCTTGTAAGAAAGAGAAGACAAGAGTAGCCTTAGCTAGGTGTTAGAAAGAGATAGGTAGTGGCAGGTGCGTTTTATAGACTTGCTGAGTGTACAACTTTTTCACATTGAAAAAAATTAATATCTCCTAAATGGGGGGCACTTAAATTCCACAACTGGACATGTGGACTCAGTTTTATGTCTAGAATCTATATGTTTTTTCTATATAGTGGTTAGATTTTTCTGTGAATAAAAGACCGGGCCCCATACGATTTTTTTCCTGTCCTTTTAAAATATCAATGGTCATTTGACCAAAAGGTCAACTGACCAAAGTCTGGAATATCAACGTTTAAATTGTCTATGATACTACAGGCCAAATCGTTCAAAGGTTAAAAGGATTTTTGGTTCATTTATTAATTATCAACTGGTTTCACCAGCCAAACCAAAATTGCCTTAATACCTATATGTTACCGGCCAAACCCAATTTTGGGTCAAACTAGTTTTGCCTAGGCTAAACTGGGTTTAGGAAAGGTTAGGTTTGTTTAGGTTAATGTGTAACCTAACAGGAAGGGTATGGCGAGCGATCTGGGCTCGCTACGCTCGCCCACATCGCTTCTGCCATACCCTTCGAACCTATACTATCCGAAGTAGGGGTGCCCTGAACTCCCGTACTCGCTTCGCTCGTACCCGCCTGGTGAACAAATTTAGCCTAGGCCCTAAGACATATGTCAACGTTTATAATTGCAAACTAACTAATTTATTAGACTGTGGAAGGTAAATAACACTGAAGAATATCATTCGCGATAATAAAACTAGGAATGATTTGGCACTTTAAATTTTGATCTAACAACTTTTGGTCAGTCGTCCATTTGATGACACTTCTATATTAGACGGGACGTAGGCGGCAGGAATGAAACTAGGTTCTTGATTTAGTAGACATGTGTATTAGTCTGTTGTCCAAAATAAAGTAAAGTAATAAAATGAATATAAATCTAAATAGGTAATATTGCTAATCAAGCAATACGCAACGCATGTTGCAGTCAATGACATGAAGTCGCAGTGAAACTGCAAATATAGTCTTTACACTTCAACCCAGGGGTTCTGGAAAAAAAAAATGTGTTGCGTTTTTCTTGATAATACATTTTTTTTTCTTAATATTTATAAAATTTCATTTGAACTTATAAAATTACATTTCACTTACAAATTTATATTTCTACTTATAAAATAACATTTCATTTTAACTTATATACTATGATACAAACAACTTCGTGTTATTTTTATGCGTAGTATACTCTCTACCATTTTTCATAATCTTTACATTTGGCTCTAAATCTTCAATTACTCTATAGGGTCCTAAATAAATATTGTTTAGTTTGTTTCCTACTTGATTCCATAACAAAATTAAATCATTCGGCTTGTATTTTATTGAATTTACATTTTTATCATACTTAAACTTTCTACTGTGTTTTTCTTGTAATAAATTGTTTCGAGCGTCTTCCTGAGCTTTTTGTAATCTATATTTTAATTGGAGAGGATAATCGTCAGGATTGTACAATGGTTCCGTACTACTGTTTTGTAAATTACCTGGTAAGTTACATACTTTGCCAAATACTAACTCAAACGGAGTGTATTGTGTATGAGTATGAATCGTGGTATTGTAAGAAAAACACCAAAAAGGCAGCCATGTGCTCCAATCAGTGGAGTTGCTGATACATTGAATCCTAAGGAAAGCTCCTAAACTCTTATGCGTGTTTTCCAAAGAGCCTAAAGTCTCGTGGTGGTACGCTGTCGAGTGGAGTTTTGAGATTTGTAATAATTCGCAAACCTCTGTCATAACTGATGACATAAACTCGGTACCTTGATCAGTGATGATCTCTTTCGGGATTCCATATCTAAGAATAAAATTATTTACAAATAAATGTGCAACTGAAACTGTATCTTTCTTTTCTAGAGGATATGCCTCTACGTACTTTGTCAAATTGCACTGCAAAGTTAAAATATACTTATAATTATAATTATCTACATCTAAGGGCCCCATTATATCTAAGCTAACTCTTTCGAACGCTGTACTAGGAGTGGTCGTTATCACCATTGGCTCTCTAGTAGGTCGATTTGAGTGTTTTTGGATTTGACAATGTTTACACTTTTTAACAAAGTCTGTTACGTCATTAGTCATACCTGGCCAGTAATAGTGTTGTTTAATATTATTAAGCATCCTGTTTACCCCCGCGTGTCCGCTAGTGGGCAAAATATGAAAGTCATTCATAATAACTTTTTTCATGTCTCTTTCAGTTACTTTAGTCACGTCCTTTATGACTAACAATTTTGGAAAATCACCTAATTTACTCATTTCGCTTAAAAGTTTATTTATTAAATCTTCATCGCGCTTACTTTTCATTATAACGAGCTCGTTTATTTTTATTTCCTTGCAAAAATTGTGTAATTCTCTCGCTAGCACACTTACGGTCGGAAGCGATCGAGACATTACATAAATGGCCATTTTTTCAGGCACATAAACGCAAGAACCGTTTTGACTATACACTCTATTTATTTTTTCTATCTGTCTCTTAGTAGTCCTGTTATTACATAAGAGTAGTTCTACACTATCGTCAGGTCGTCTGAGGATATCCACAACTTTAGGTTGATCAGGCCTAGGAATTGCGGGAACCTCACAAGTCGAGTCGGTAGTGTTTTCTTTAGTCAACCTGCGAGCTTGAGCTCGAGTCATGACCGATACAGCGTGTTCGTGCATTTCTTTCAAATCTTTAGAAGTTAACGTGATACGGCTCAAAGCATCTGCAGCTGCGTTGTGCCGCCCCGGAACATAGCTTATTTCGAAATCAAATTCTTCTAAATACAACCTAAATTTAGTTAAACGACTTGCGGGATCGGTCATGTTAAACAAATAAATAAGTGGTCTGTGATCTGTTTTAATTTGGAACTTTTTGCCATACAAATAAGGGCGAAAGTGTCGCACAGCCCAAACAATAGCTAATAATTCTAATTCAGTAACTGGATATCGGGTTTCAGCTGGTTTCAAGCTACGACTAGCGTAAGCGATAACCTTTCCATTGCTGTTAGACAGGACGGCGCCTAGGCCTTGCCTTGATGCGTCTGTCTGGAGAATAAAAACATTATTCTCTGAAAAATCAGGATAATCTAAAATATTAGGACTTTGTAGTAAATTTTTTAGTTTTTGATATGCACGTTCACAGTCAGTTGTCCAAGTAAATGTCACGTTCTTTTTACACAATGCGTTTAATGGATGAGCTATTTCTGCAAAATTAGGTATGAATCGCCTATAGTAGTTAGCAAACGCTACAAATCGCTTGACATCGTCTGCGCTCTGCGGCACTGGATATTTTTGCAAGCTTTCTACTTTAGCAGGGTCTGGAAAAATTCCATCTGATGTAATTTTATGGCCTAAATATACTATTTCTTTTCGTAAAAATTCACATTTGAGTGGATTTAGCTTTAGATTAACTAGACGAAATCTTTCTAAAACCTTGATAAGATTTTTGTTGTGGGTTTCTAAACAGTTTCCTACAACAATGCAGTCGTCTAGATAGATTAAACAAGACTGATAGTTTAATCCGGTCATAGCAATAGTCATCAAACGAGAGAATGCACTGGGAGAGGTTTTTGTAAGAGAAAACCGGTATTTGCAATGTTTATGGACATGCATAAGGCATTCGACTATGTAGATCATAATATCTTATTGAATAAATTAGAAACATATGGAATACGCGGTAATTCTTTAGACTTGTTAAAAAGTTATCTCAGCAATCGAACTCAGTTAACTAGAATAAGTAGACTAAGTTACACATCTAAAACAGAGCAATTTTACGAATCAAACAGAAGAATAGTCAAACGCGGTGTACCACAAGGAAGCGTTTTAGGGCCACTGCTTTTCTTGGTCTATATAAATGACATAGTATTGTGCACGCCTCATCCGATGACGCTTTTTGCGGATGATTGTACTGTAATTTATAATAATATTGAAGAAATAAACGACAGTCTAAAATCGATTAATGAATGGATGACTGCTAATAAATTAAGCTTAAATTTTGACAAAACAAAAATTATGAGTTTTAGTCAAGTGACTCACCAATCAAACATGACAAAAACAAAACTTGGGAATCGCGAGGTAGGTGAAACATTAGTAGCAAAATTTTTGGGTATTTCAATCGATTATAAGCTGAAATGGAATACACATATTGAATCAATCTGTGCAAAAGTGGCACAATCCTCATATGCATTATATGTTCTTAGAAAAAAAGCGAGCATAAAAACATTGTTAACGGCATATCATGGTCTAGTAGCTTCCAGGTTGAGATATGGGGTTATTTTTTGGGGCAACGGTCCCTATGTAGGAAATGTTTTTAGAGCACAAAAACGGTGTATACGAGCGATATGCGGCTTAAAAGGATCGGATAGCTGTAAACCACATTTCAAAGAATTGAAAATTTTGACCTTACCTTCGTTATATATATTAGAAATATCATTGTTCGTAAAACGTAACCAGCATCTGTTCAGTAAAGTACGAAGTGCACGTCGTAAATACGATATGGAACTAAGATCCGGTAGAACCGCTTTATACAAAGCAAGTGTAATTCGTATGGCCCCAAAGATTTATAATAAATTACCTTTAGATATAAGACAATGTGATCATATAATTCAATTTAAATGTAAGCTGACTAATTATTTAATTGAAATGACATTTTATTCTATTGACGAATTTTTAAGTAGTACTAACAATTAATACTTTTTAGATGAGTTTGTTTATGTTTTAAATGTATTATAATGTATAAATTCGTATACCGGAAGGTGCGACATAGTGTGACATTTGATAATTTTCTGTACCAACCTATAAACCTATGTTGACGAATAAATGATTTGTATTTTGTATTTTGTATTTTTAAACCCATCGGACATCTCTTCATTTGATACTGCTTATCAGTTGTGAATGCTGTATATTTTCTAGACTTTTCATCTAAAGACAACTGATAATAGCCTTGTGAAAGATCTAATTTCGAGAAATAAATGTTGTTGGCCAAGGAGTCCAATATTTCTGTGATATTGGGTAGTGGAAATTTGTCATCCTGTATCACATTGTTTAGTTGGCGGTAGTCTACTACTAAACGCCATTTTTTCTCTCCTGACCTATCTGATTTTTTAGGGACCAACAAAACTGGACTAGACCATTCTGATGTTGTCTCCTCGATTATGTCATTTTTAAGCATATCAGCAATTTGTTTTTGTACTTCACCCTTTAATGCATTCGGCAATCGATAAGGCTTTGAGTACACTGGCGCTACATTATCTTTTAATTTAATAGAATGCTCATACAAATTGCTTGTGGTAAGGGTGTCTCCTGGTAATTGAAAAACATCGGCATACTTAGCGCATATGTTTTCAATAGCTACTTGTTCTTCTACGTTCAAATATGACGGTAAATCTAAAAGTTTGAATAGAGATCTCACCCTTTCTGTACTAATTTTTTCATCATGAAATTGATAAACTTCAAAATATTCTAAACTATTTATTTCTAAATTGCTAATATTTACATTTACTAGATTATCATTTGTATTAAGAAATCTTACAGGAATAAAACCATCTTTTGGTTTTGCAATTGTTCCTGCTGTGTACACACCTTTACATACTTCCTTTGCTAATATGACGCAATCACCGTTATACACCGTAGGTATGTGTTTAATAATTTCGCAACGCGGTGGAATGGTCAATGTCGTATCATCATTTAATTGAACATAAACGGAGTGTCCTTTGTTTTCCAAAGTCAAAGAGCAATCCTTATAACTTAACACAGCGTTATATTTCTGGAAAAAATCTTGGCCGAGTATACCATCTGCGGCACAAGCTAAACTTTTAAAAACGTAAAATTTTTGCTTGAAAGCTACGTTTTCTATTATTATATCTAAAAGTAAATATCCTATTGATTCTAAATTACCACTAATACCTTTTATTTTAATTATTTCCTTCTGTATTAAATTCAACAAAACTTTATTGGAAGCTAGTCGTTCGTATTTCAAAACGCATAAACTGGCTCCACTATCAACTAATAAACTTATTTCTTTATTGTTCTGTATATTACATTTGATTTTATAAAAGTTATTATAACTTAATATTGTATGCGTAAGTTTAGGCACGAAAAAACATATTGTCGTCTGTGGTGGAGTTGCGCAAGCGTTCCGGTGCATCCGGCTCACGTGCGGAGTGGTGCAGGCGCGGGGCGCCGCGAGCCTGCTGACGCGGCCCGCTCCTCGCACCTCTACCTCCACCTCGGCTCGAATTGCCAACGAAAGTTCTCTGACCTCTGTTGCTACCATTTATATTGCAATTATAATTGCTTTTTTGGTAACTTGAATTATAAGAGGTATGGTTACGAGAACCCCGTTTGTAAGTACCTCTACCGCGACTATGCGCAGATGACCTAAACTGCATGACATGTTCCTGTCGCTGTGGGGGTGACATGACATGCTCGTCGAGGGCTGTCCTGATGGCATCAGGTAGGGACGTGAACTGGCGCGAGGCTATGATAGTGCTCAGCCTCGAGTCAGAGAGCCCGTCTGCGAAGCGTTTGATCGCAGTTTTTTCATTGAGTGGACGCAGAACCTCATACTTAGAGCTGTCCCCGTCAGATTGAGCTAAAGTTAAATTCACAAAAAGTTCTTCTATCTCCGTACCATAAGTTTCGATGGACCTACGTCCTTGTCTCGCATTGAACAGTTGTGTTTGTAAGGCCTCTGATGATTTTTTTGGAAGTAAAAATTTCCTAATGTCGTCAACTAAATTTTTTACTGTCGAGTAATCATTTTTAAGTCTTAATTTAGCACTAGATGATAGTCGAGTCTTTAGAACAAAGTCAATCAATTGGTTCTGAGTCTGAGTGTCTGTAGATACTAAGGAACTGTACAGTAAAATGCCGTCAATCAGTTGTTGGGTTACATGTTCTTGTCCGTTCATTACAGGCAAAATGGAAATTGCAGTACGAATGTCAAATGGTGTCGTCATTTTGTCTGGTTGTGGATACGTTTGTGAACTTGAATCTAACTTAGAAAGCAAATCTAAAATTTTCTTATAAACAGTTTTGATTTCTTCTATCAATTTTTTAAAACCTTGAATTTCCTCTGGGCTACAACTTTTTTCTTCAATTTCACGATTCAACTCTGTCACAATACTCCCTAGTTTGCAATATTCATTGTCAGCCTCTTCTAATTTTTTACTAGCTATATCTTTCTTACGTCTTTCTGGACCAATTTTTACTAAATACTCTCTTATATAGAATAACTTATCATATAGTTCTTGTAGCTTTTCAGACATTATCTATTAAATAAAAATAACATACATACGCCGTCGCTTTTTACCTTTTTCTTAAGGAGTGAACAATAAAATATAATTATAAATAATTGAATTAATACCGTTCGTAAGTAGGTCACGCTACCAGCGGTGGACGATATCGCTGACACGGCGGCGGAGAGCGGATGCGCGCGGGCAAGCGCAGCGCAGTGGTGAATGCCAGCGCGGTCTCGGGTTTGAGTCTTCTTCAACCCAGCTGCTCCTCATTGGACCCGTTCAATTAATCTCCCGGCGCCCAGCATCTAATGTCCTCGCATCTACTAGGCTTGAGTTACTGCGAGCGCCCAGCAGCTACAACCTCCTTTTCTTTCTTCATAATCTTCTGTAATTTTCGCCAAAGGGACTACCTCTTCTATAGGGGATGTCATCTTCTTCTATAATTTTTTCTTCATCTTCATGTTCAATTGTTAGTTATCTTCATCTTCTTGTATGGTTTCTTCATACGTAGTTCTCAGCAAAAAAAAGTATTCCTGGTTCTTCTGTATAGGGTCGCCATTCTATATTAGACGGGACGTAGGCGGCAGGAATGAAACTAGGTTCTTGATTTAGTAGACATGTGTATTAGTCTGTTGTCCAAAGTAAAGTAAAGTAATAAAATGAATATAAATCTAAATAGGTAATATTGCTAATCAAGCAATACGCAACGCATGTTGCAGTCAATGACATGAAGTCGCAGTGAAACTGCAAATATAGTCTTTACACTTCAACACATACATTTGGATTATAAAATTTTGCTAAATTAAACATTTGGTCATTTAAATATTGCTATTTCATTTGTTGTTCTTTTAAAATTTGATCGATGAAGTTTTGATTTTCTAATATGCAACCTTTAACACAAACCCAGTTTCTGTGCTAATTTATTGAAATGCATAAAGTATATAGGATACTTTGTTTAAAATTAAGAAAGCACCTACCTATATAAGTAACACTTCTTCACTTATAGATCTAAGTTTCTATAGTATTTCATGTATAAATAAATAATGTTTATAACTAAGATGTGCAGCGATACGAAACCAACGAAAAATGCGCTTTAGGTTCCTTCGTTTTGGTTCATATTTCTATGTGCAAGTATTATTATTACATAGGTAAAGTTGTAATAGCAATAGCAACAGACAAGTAATCGATAGACGCTCGGTCGACGACCTTTGACCTTCCCGTCGAACCTAGAACTGCTATATCCGGGTTTTAACGGAATTAACTAGTTTTATAACCGGGTTAGACAAGTTAAAATAACGGGTAATTAACTACAAAGTACTTTAAAAGTGAAGGCTGGCTTTCCGCCCGCGCTAACAGATTTTTCCGTGGAAATGTTGAATTATCCTGCAGTAAAAGGTAGCTTATGTGTTATTCTATAACCGTTATTGCGTGAAAGAGTAACAAATATCCATCCATACATAACATCCATCCTCACAAACTTTCGCGTTTATAATATTAGTAGGATTATTGGTAGGTTGAATAAAAAGGTACCACTTAGGTAGGTACTCATTAGAAATGGTTTTAGAATTCTCTCGTATCAAAAATATATACACCAACAAGTTGTTGGTTGGCAACAACGATCTGATTGATTTCTGTAGGCGTTTTCCGAAGGAGGTACTTTATTGCTACCTCAGCAATAAGGCCTCATTTCTTATTTGTTTTGTTCTGTCTCTCTTTATTATGTGTTTAATGGTGCCAATAAATAATCTTGTAAATGGTAAGTGGTTTTCTGTTTCCGACGACATTAGACTTAAGTTTATGATGACGGGCATTTTAAGTTACCTACTACAAAAAGTCATAATGTAACAGTTTGCAGAAAAAAATAACAGTAAGTAGTTTCCGTGCTTCGGAAGGCACGTAAATCCGTTGTTGGTCCCGGCTACTGTCTACGGATGTAGTTGTTATACCAGTCAGAAGCTTTAGAGTCTCAATAATTTTGACCCCAGGGTTTGTGAGGTAGGTTAATCTTGAATCTTGAAGCCCACCCACCCACAGAACTTGTAACGTGGTGCAGACTGGTGCATTGCATGCCACCTCGTTGCCTCATTCTCATCTTATTTACCATTTCTTTTTCGTCTAAATTCGAATGTTTCATCTTGAAATTCAATCGACAATCATCCGTCATTTCATCCATTTTTATATTCACTTTTTCTTTACCTCTTCTATTCCTAATCACTACTTAGTTAAAACAAAGTCGCTTTCTGTCCCTATGTCCCTATGTATGCTTAAATCTTTAAAACTACGCAACGGATTTTGATGCAGTTTTTTTAATAGATAGAGTGATTCAAGAGGAAGGTTTATATGTATAATACATGCATAATATACTTAAGGATAACCCACAATAACCATTTTCCCGTGCGGAGCCGGGGCGAGTCGCTAATTTTATATATACAATATACCTTTTGTTATAACTTTTAATTTGTCAGAAACCTAGTACCAATATATTAATTAACCAGTGATGTTGTGTAATTATTACTATCAAGCACCTCCTTGTTCATTTCCCTGTGCGTCCTCGCGGGCGCCACAAACTTACCCAGCAGCGATGGCCCACTGTTGGGCGGCGGCCTCGGCAGCGTGGTCGAACAGCGTCAGGCCCACTAGTGCAACTGTGGGCGCTATTGTCAGGGGCGTTACGAAGCGCAGGACTGAACCGATTATACCGAAGTAGCCTGCAATACAAATTGCCTTCTGTCAAAGAAGTACACGAAACCTGCCATATTGAAATATCCTCCAAGAGGTAAGCAGTACCCAAAGAGTACTGCTTACTCTCTTCCTTACTCTATGGCTGTATCTATATGCGGGAAAAAACTTTGGCTATCACGTCTTAAGTTTTGACTTGAAAATATTCTGATATAGACGCCCAAAAAAACAGGCAGCCCTTTTGCTGTCTCAGCTGTGAGGATATTTTACTGGTCGATTTATCTTACCTCTGTTCCTCCTTCAAGGCTTTTACGAGGACTCTAAATATATATTACCACAGAGTTACCACAGATAGTACTGCGAGTAATACATATTATATGTAGTAGTACCTAGATTAAAGCCTGACCAAAGAAATAAAAAGCCTGCTCTGAGGGCGCCACGTGTATATTTTTACGACTAAATAAAAAAAAACGACTATGGCAATATTTTTCTTATAAAATTAGTTTCATTGAAATTCCGCAATATGGCTAGGTTTTTAGGGTTCTGTATTTATTTCTCTGGTCGGGCTTCCGTATGAATGCACTACGGGACTAAGACCGGGAAAATAATAGTATGGGAAGTACTATTATTTTCTTCTACGTCACTAGGAAGAAAAGCTTGGCTTGGCATGTGAACTCGCCTCGACGTCGAAAAGTAATTTGTAAAATCTTACTTCGGATAAAAACTTTTTGACTTTGACTTTGACTTTGGCAGGCAGGTTGGGGATCGCACGCTGCTGCTTATTTATAGCTAGGCGTGTGCCGCCTCGCCGACACCCACAGGAAGAGTAGAGAGTCCAAAGTTCCATTCACACAGCTTCGCTAAATATGTATGACTATCATAATATTGAAGATGTCTCACCAAAAAACAATTGAAAGAGAGCCGAGACAGCAATAGCTCCAGACAGCTCACACATCCTGGAGGTCCATACTTCCCGCCTCTGATCCTCCGTCATGGCTACCAGGGCGTCAGAACTTGGACACTTCCACGCCGGTAGACCGAGGATGGCCAACGTGGGCACGAGGAAGGAGATCGTGCCGCCCTGCACGATCGGCAGACGGCAGCCGAAGGTGGCTTGCAGCCAGGTTACTAGGCCTGAAGGAAGAGAGAGAGGTTGATTTGATGCTAAATTACTGAATATGTTTTTAGCAGCCTATTTTGTTTCCCATTGCTGAGCAAAAGGTGAAACCCTAAACCAAAATATCTACTAAGTCATGAACTTTTTATTCATATACCTATTTTTATTTAACTTGTATTGATGAGTTTTAATTTTATATCTATAGCCAATGTCTTTGGAAATTGAATTACAGAATACCAAATAGTAAACCCTAGTTGTAATTGTTATGTACGAATTTGCATTTTATCTAGTACCACCCACTACGCCATTGACTACAAGAACATTGACAAGAAAAGAAAACCGGCCAAGTGCGAGTCGGACTCGCGCACCGAGGGTTCCGTACAAACCTGCAAGGTTTACAAAGTTCGTTCATTACGACAATCGAGTCATAACTATGGTAATCTTATTGCAAAATGAAATTCATAACATTACAATGGGGAAAGATGGAGGAGCATAAATTTAAGACAAAGATCTCTTTATCGTTTAAGTAACTAAGTACTAAGTAAGTATTTCAACTTGAGAGCTCTACGCGTTCATGAGGAAAAAAGTAATAAGTTTATATTTATTAAAAAATATATATTTTGTAATGTAACTAAAAATTTAAGGTTTTCGGAATTTTTCCTTTATGTGTGCTATAAAACGTTGCTTCATGCCAAATTTCAAGATTCTAGGTCGACTGGAAGTACCCTTTAGGTTTTGATTTCCTTGCGAGTAATTGCGAGTTTCAAAATATGCAGCTTAAATTGCTGTTTCTTTTGATTGCGTTGACATAGAAGTTTGATTTTGTTACAGATTAAAGGTATTATAGACCTGAGTATTTGGTATGAATTTCAATTTAATACCTCTACGCGTTTATGAGGAAATGGGTAGTAAGGTTAAAATTATTAAAAAAATATATATTATGTGATGTAACTAAAAATTTATGGTTTTCGTAATTTTTCCTTTATCTATGCTATAAGACGTTGCTTCGTACCAAATTTCAAGATTCTGAGTTCACGGGAAGCACCCTGTAGGTTTTGATTCCCTTGCAAGTGTCGAAAATTTGCGGCATAAACGGCTGTATCTTTTGATTGCGTTGGCTTAGAAGTTTGATTTTTTCACAGCTTCAAGGGACAGTAGACCTGAGTAATTGATATAAATTTCAGCTTCATACCTCCACGCGTTCCTGAGAAAAAGGGTCTTGACAGACGGACGGACAGACGGACAACAAAGTGATCCTATAAGGGTTCCGTTTTTTCCTTTTGAGGTACGGAACCCTAAAAATTATATAATGTAAATCGGGTTTGGACTGGTAATGGGTGGATGGGTATGGGTAGGTTCTAGCAGCCCGCCCGCGGCTCCGCGCGCCGTGGTTATTACTTTTTAACCGACTTCAAAAAAGGAGGAGGTTCTCAATTCGACGCGTATGTTTTTTTTTTGTTTGTTATAAGATATCTCCGCCAATTGTGAACCGATTTTCAAAATTCTTTATTTAATCGACCAGGTTTACTTGCAGGGTGGTCCCATAAAAATTTCGCTAAGATCGGATGATTAAATTTGAAGATATGAGGAAATAACTCCTCAATTGACGATGCCGTTATACCCGATCGGTAAATTGTTCTGGCAATATCTCGGCTTCTTATCAATCGATTTCAATATTTTTTTGTTTTATAGATAGAACTTATACTCAAAATGGTATCATATAAATTTGGATTATATCTGATAACGGAGTAGAAGACTAAAACGAAAACTCTTCAATAAACAACAGCACACTCATTGCGTTGCTTTTGTTATAATTGAAATTACAATAAATATGCGGTTTTGGTTCATATATTCTGTAAACTAGTCATAGATTAAAGATTTGAAAACCCTAAGTGAAGATAACAACTTAAGAATTTTTCCATGGACTAAACGGGCTAGCGTCGTCGTCGGTATCGTAGTGGTTTGGTCAGTTGTTCGCCATTTAGGAAAACTTAAGTTACAGTCCAATCAAGTATAGCAATGTTTTAGAATTTAAAATTCAAACGTAAGATTGTAAAGTGTAAAGGAAACATAGTGAGAAAATCTGCATATAATTATGTACTAAACAAAACAAATTAAAGTTTTGTGTGAGTAACTTGTCATGGTAAATTTTCACTAAAAAGGGTAAAATAAAAAGATAATTTAAAAAATATATAAAACCGCCTTCAAGGTCCAAGTTAAAAATAAAATATAAATCTAGCTGAAAGCATAGAAATTTAATATGGCTATTAATATTCCTTATTTACATAAATTGTAACAGCATATAAACATTGTTATACACTTCATCTTGGAGTCGGTGCCAGCTAATATCATCACCATCATTTCGACCAAAAGACTACTGCTAGCAGTCATCTATAGTGGGCTCAGTACCTAGTACTCTGACCGCGTCCTTTAATATTTTATATTCAACGATCTGAGCTTTTGAGATCAGATGTGGTTCCGATTAAATAGCTAGCCTCAACTGACTGGCACCGACTCCAAGGTGAAGAGTATAACAATGTCTACACAAGTTTATATGATGTTACAATTTATGTAAATTTTAATAAGGAATATTAATAGCCAACAACCTCCGTGGTCGAGTGGTCAGACGAGCTGTCTGACGTTACGGAGGTTCCGGGTTCGAATCCCGGTGGGGATCTGTCGAACAAAATATCACTTTGTGAGACTTTCCCCAGTTTGGTTAGGACATTGCAGGCTGAATCACCTGATTGTCCGAAAAGAAAGATGATTCCGTGCTTCGGAAGGCACGTAAAGCCGTTGGTCCCGGCTACTATCTACGGATGTAGTCGTTATAGGAGCCATGTCGGAAGCCTAAGGCGGCTCAACAATTCTGACACCAGGGTTTGTGAGGTAGGTTAACCTCGAAACCCACTCGATAAAGAAAGAAGAATAGCCATATTAAATTTCTATGCTTTCAGCTAGATTTTTATTTTATTTTTAACTTTTTAGTGTAGGTTAGGACCTTGAAGGCGGTTTTATATATTTTTTAAATTATCTTTTTATCCCGTGAAAATTAGTAGGTATTTCCCGCTAAAAAACCTTTACACAAAATTTGTTACTGTCACGGTGACATACACAACAAGGAAACAATTTATCCAATTCGGCACAACCGCTCTAAAGTAAAGCGCGTACATACCTACATTTCTATAATTTGATTTTTATGCCTACCAAAGTGAAAGTTGAATTTGTCAAACTTGCACATGGCTTGCGCTATGTGGTTCACGAGGACACTGATAAAGTGACTGGTTATTTCGCACGTCACAGCAATCGGGGGTGTAACTCAGTGGTAGAGTGTCTGCTTCGCATGCTGAAAGTCCTGGGTTCAAATCCCAGCACCTCCAAAATTTGTTTTGCTTTTATTTTTTATTTAAATTTGTATAAACATTTTTTTCAAGGTATATAAACCGTACTAAGAAAATCTGCATATAACTACAAAGAAATTCAGAGACAGTTTGAGCCAACCAATTGGCAAGGGATGTGGTCAACTAAGTCCTCTAGAAGCCCACAGTGGGTTACAACAAAATGGGAACTTAAGACCATGTTTTCATGTTAGGATTTCTATTTATCTACGTCTCTACGTATGTACATAACAGCTGATACTTATTTTACTCATAATATCTTCCTTCACTTAAATAAATACTGAATAATCACTTACTGATTGCAGTAATGATTACTCTTTAGTATATTTATACTCTCTCTGTGATATTTTATTACAATAGTCCTTTAATGCACAGTAATAAATCCGGTTTATCTTTACACTGCGTAGTTAAACTGATACATAGTATAATAATATTAATTATGATTGTATGAACGTCTTAGTGGTTAACAAGAGTTATTGCTTTTCCCTTCATGACGCTGCTGCTGATCGATTCCGCGAAGCCCAGATTGCTAAGCTTTCGACATTCGAATTTTTTTTCTCCCTACTCGAGAAAGGGTATTTTACATGTATTTTTCAAATTCATGAAATTTTTTTCAATTTGATAATTGGAGCGAAATATTTAATAGAAATTAAATACCTTGACAGCGATTACAATCTAATTTGTTTTTTGTAGTTTATGCTCAGTGCAATATTCTCTGCGACGACGTTAGATTTAATTGAAAAACCTAAATAGAATAATTTTTGCTTTTCTAATACATCAAATTTAGTCTAAATTAAATTAAAGCTACCACAAACATGCCCTCCGAAGCACGGAGGAAGGAACTCACCGGTGACGAATATCATGGTGGAAATGATGTTGGAGCGGTCAGGATCCGTCTCAGCCATACAGAGCGCCGGGCACAGGATGAAGGGGATCGCCACTATGGCTCCAATCATCGTCAGGTAGTGCTGAAACGACAAACGATACAACAAAAAAACATAAAACAAAACAACAACATCAACATGTACACAAACATGATATCGACGTAAACATTCAAAGCAAAAGGATGCTGTCTTTTTCTAGAAGTGTTTAACTGTTCTAAATTATATTTCATACAATTCATCCTTGATTTCATACAATCTTCATAGTTTCATACTAAAGGAAAGGTAAAAATTTAGAAAATAAACTTTGAACATTTCTATCTCCTAAACTATTAATAATCGCGGAACATACTCGTACATGGGGGTGATTCAGATACCCTTTAATATAATGTGTTCCTTATATTTATCATAGTTTTGTTTGATCTAACCTGCAGAGCCATGAAGATGCACAGGTACCAAGGCGGCACGTCGTCGATGCCGTATGTGACAGTTCCACCGCGACCTGCCTCCCCATTCTGCTTGCCTGGTATTTCTTCTGGATCCTGAACATCAAACAATTTTGATTTTTTTAAATAACACAGTATTAACTTACCTTAATAGGTACCTACCTTAGTAGGTAGGTATTTATTTATTACCTTAATAATAATTTATTACCTACTTAATTTAGTTTATTTGCTTTCCTGTGTTACGAATAAGTAAGTTATATCAGGAGTCAGACTTGAACCCAGAATACAGTAGTTCCTCCAAGCTCTGCTAATCCGGCAAAAGTTAAGGGACAAGACCTGATTGTTTAAAAATATATTGCCAGGCCTAGCGCACCTACAGAAGCTACAAAAACTGGAACTCTTTCTATTCTAGAGGGAAGAGGGTTGGCCATGCATGGCTGGCATGAGGACGTCAAGACAAATTATTATTTTCTGATCAATAAAATAGGTACGACTATTTTAATATCTTTAGGTAAACAGACCGTAGACTTTCACCTAAAATAGTAAAAGGATGTGAGCGAAGAGATGTGGTTGTATCTCGTTTATTATTGTTTCAAACTTGCTAACGGTTACAGACGCATACGAAAACATTTTTTTAAATTAAAGTTACATTGTTAAAAGGATTCGAATCGTCTTATTTACACCTATGTATAAGTAATGCATGTAACTATGTTACTAAGTCCATGATATAATGTCGTATAGTGACAATTTTCAGTATGAATAAATAGTTCTCTGATGAGATGCTTGACAAACACAAGAATGAACTGTGGAAATAAACCGTACCAACACAAATCTGTTTATACGAGTATTGTTCAACCAGTTATCACTGTCAATATTGTTGTAAGTACCTTACACTTAAGTGTTAAGGTAATCGACCTTGTGTGTTGTATGTCAGCAAATTGTAAAGAACAAGAACTTATCTACTGCATATTACGTTATATTTATTGTATTGAATAAACCAATTTTATTAATAAAGTTTTTTTTTCCTAAAATAAAAAGAAACTATGTAATTTTTCATAATAGTTTTCGCAGTGCACGCCAAATAACCTGGATTTACCAAAACGTCGATAGAAGGTATTGAATAGCACAATGGTACAAATCGCACTGGATCAAAATGATCTAAGTAAGTCCTAATGACCTATGTAGTAGGACAGACAGAATAAATAATAGTACTAGGTAGTAGTAGGAAATAAAACATACCAAAGCAACTGCAGAGTAAGAAATTTTATCTTCCATTATTTTATCAATAATAACAGCACTTGAATAACAAGCAATAAGTTATAGTACCTATAGAAATAAATCGTTATATATAGCACTATTACACACAAAAAACTAAATAATAAAGCACAGTGATACAACATTAAAGCCTGTGGTCACTGTACTTACCTAATCAAAAACTGCAACGCTTCCATCATCTCTTTCTAACGTTAATATTCAGCAATATTTTGTCTTTGTCCAATACCTAGTACCTAGCTCTGTGACTGAACAATATAAAACCCATTGGCTCTAAGTGATTTTTTATTGACGGACTATTGCAACAGTAAAAGCGAGGCTTTGATTAAGGTTCTTACAGCAAGAGTAATGTACATCGAAGTACCGTATTGCCGTGATTGCAGTTTGGTCCCTCGAATACATCTTGTGTAGCAGTCTAAATAGTGAGTTGCATGAATAAGCACGTCTCAATTATTTCCATTTCTCAAATGCATAAGAAGCTTTTAAGGTAATAATAATAATAAGGCCAGGTTCGTCCGTCGCTTCTTGTCCCTGTCGCCCTGACCTCCGCTCCGGCGGTTTGATTTTTCCACCGCTGGAGTTAACGCCGCCTCTTCTCCTTCAGAGAAGAGGTGTGAAATAAGCTTTATGCTCACATAATAATAATAATGAGCTTTATTTACCAATAAGTACAAATAGATTTAAGATCTAAATAACAATAAATAGACATAATGTGCACATTGTTGGTAAAGAGGTAGGGTTCTCATCAGCAAAAATGCTGTTTATCAGAACCCTCCTGAACCGCCTCGCTGGGTTATGCCCTATATAGCATAGCATAGCATAGCAGCAGCATAGGTAAGGTTCTGGTCCCAAGTGATTTACTTGCTCAGTGTCTGGTCCTAGGAGCCCTCACTACACCCACTGCCAGCAGACCCGCCACACTGGCCTCTTTGTAGCGTCTTGCCAGCGTTGTCGTCGCGTCAGCGCTGCGTTTTAATGGGACACAAACACAAATTTCTTTTGTTTCACTCGCAAACTGTTTGTTTTGAACACCTATTTATTTTTCTTCGCTAATTGACCTACGCTTGTGTCAAAAAGTTACGATCAATCGAGCTTCACCGGACTTGCGGGGAAGCGGAAGGTTCTACCCCAGAATAGTCATACTACGAGTACCAACGCGTCTAGGGGCGGCTCGAGGGAGCCTCGGACCACGGCCTAGCGCGTTGATACGGAAAATCATCGTGAACCACATTCAACGCAATAAATGATTTAAGTATGATTTATGAAGGAGACGACGCGTGAGGGGCTCCGTCTCTAATTCCCAGTTTGATTTTGGCCGTGCCCCCGCCAGCGGGTACAGGCATTGTTACCTGAAGGGTATTCGCTACCAGAATTAATTATGTTAGGTGTAATCTTTAAATTATTTGGCTTCTTTAACTTGTGATGAGATGACGGCGAAACTGCGTGGTAGGGTGCGGTAAATTGCCCGTACACTTCGCCACAGGGGATGGGATGGAAGAGCCTTCATCAAAGTAGCGTTTGGAGTCCATTTCATGATACCTCTAACGGTAGGGAGTTTGGAATCGAGCTCCCTAAAGTGAGGATGGGCTGTTCGTGTAGACGTCGATATTATATTGTTCTGCAATCTCAGCAGATTTTCTAATTAAATTTCTACACCATGAAAGTTGTAACCTGCAAACCGAAACTTAACTTTTGATGCAAACTCTTTGTTTTGTATGAAAAGTCGAGACACGTTTTCAGTGTCGAAGCACAAATTACGGCAAATTACGTATAACTTTAATTTGTGGTTGAAGCTTCTTTAGAAAAATGGTTCAGTTGTGGTTCAGTTTCATGGTCTTCATTTATGAATATGAAACCATTATACACTATTTTTAGAATTACCGCCTGTCTGTATATTTTTATCGCATCAAGCAAAAACTACTGCACCAAATTGCGTGCTGTTTAGTTACATTCCTGGATGAATGTAAAAAAAAAAACTTTTCTGTACCTACACCGTTTGTGCTCAAGAAAATAGCGCAGGCGTTAGTGCTAGCCCATAAGGCCTATCCATTAGTATCCATCCATACTACAAAAAAAGAGTATGGGAAATAATTTTTAAGAGCTTTAGAAGCCAAAAACATTTTTCAATGTACTTTTATAGCATTTGATGTTCCCTGCTGGATGTTTTTAAAGATATACTTAAGCTACTTTTAATAACAGGAAAACATCGAATTCCCATGGGACAAGCTTTGTCTAAACTGACAATCAATCTATCTATCTATAACACTGAAGAATTGGCGCGTCTGTAGGTACCTACATTGATTTGTTTTCAAAAAACTGATTGTACGTGATAGTGTAGCTGAACACAAAAATACAGGTTATAAAAAATTTTCCGTCTGTCTGTCTGTTTTTACACGATAATCTATGGAACTACTGGACGGATTTTAATGAAACTTTACAATAATAAAGCTTATACATCAGAATTACACATAGACTACTTTTTACCGTGGGAAAGTACTTCTTTCCCACGGGAAAACCCGTTAACGCGGGCGGAGCCGCGGGGCGGAAAGCTAGTACTTACATAAAACTACTTCCAGTAAAATAATGTAAGTAATATGGGTACTCACCACCTGTCCAAAATTGTTGACTCCAATTTGAATATTCATAACAATATCTTGAGCAATATTATTGTGCACCATTTTTTAAAATAAGAAGATTTAGACAATGAGCCCTTGAAGAGAGAAACTGAATTCTTGTAACTAATTCTTTATTTATTTTGTAAAAGGAATTTGCAACCTTTTTCACCAGTAATATCCGTTAAATGCGTTCTTTGATCTAACCACCTCGGAAGCGAATGATCGTTTAGATAAGGAATACACACGGTAGGTACAAAGCGCGCAGCCAAAAATGAGACCCGTCAGATGCTAAAGAGGGGACTTTGCGCTGGTAGATACAGTCGCGCGTGCTCAAAATAGTTAAACTAAAATATGAGATCGGATTAATAAGATATTTATTGAATTTCAAAATCGCTTTTATCGTATCTACTGCGCAGATATAACCGTGGGTACAACCACGTGATCCGTCAAGTCTCATCTTTGGTTGCGCGCATTGTACATACAACAAGCCTGCGCGGGCGACTGTCCGATCCAATGATGCTAATTAGTTGAGACACGAAGTCGACATACAATCTACACGTGTCATGAAACATTCTCGTGAAAATGCATTTAAATTTATTAAATAGGTTTTTTTTTTATTTGACTTCACGTCTTGAGTTGAATTATTATATTTGCAATTCTTTCGGTTCATATAGACCACTTCTCAAATAAATCTCCCCAAGATAACATCTTTTTACAATTTTAATTACCAAAACGTGAACTTTCCAAAATATTATAAAATTATTGACACTTATAAAGACCACTTCCCAAAAAGGCAACATCATACATGTAGACTTTCTATTCCTTATTGTGACCGACAAATATTATGTACTTAAGTGGATATTACGAGTAGAAATTGGTTTCGAAATGTGTTGAGTAGTTACCCAAGAAATCTTTTAGCTTTCTAGGTTCAGGAGTTTGCGCTGGCAATTTAATTTTTAATATACTTATACCTAGAATGTCTATGTCTAAAACAAAATATTAATAAATACACCTTTTTAACATCTATAGGCTTAACTCTTCTTAACTTTCGTTTTAATTTAGCAACGATTACGAATGAATTCACAGAAAACGGCTTTAACTATCAGACATATTATTATGGTCCTTTTATAACAAAAACCCAACAACTCAAACATTTCTATTACTTTTATTTAGAACACCTACAATTTTCGCTTAAAAAAGTTAACATGTTAAATTATATGAGGATATAAAAAAAGAAAGTTAAAATAATTCCTTTAAACACAGCGCCAATAAATCACATTTTGATCAAACTCTTAGTTTGTCTGTAACAAACACTAAAATTTTTAATACTGTAATATATAAAATGGCATCGATTTGACGTACCTAAGGCTAAGCTTACAAAACGTACAAAATAAATGAAGTCTGATTTTTACATAAACGGCAAACAAACAAAATGTTCAAATTGGTAAACAAGTTGTGAAGAAAAGGGAGAGGTGGACAAGTTTTTTTTAATTATTTTGTCGCGCTATCCTGCTCACACTATTCTTGAGGCTTATTTACACTGCGGCAACATTGTGCGGCTTACGGCATTCCACATAATTGATAAACAAATTTTACAGGACCAAGCTTTGAAAATTATTTTGCCACGATGTTACTCCCGCATGCCGTAAATATATTAATTTGTAGCATAACACAAGATTTACATGTATCATGCGGCAAGCCGCACGTTGCCCCAAATTAAATAACACTTTACAGTTCATCGGCCAAAATCTGTTCTGTTTTTAGACATTTTGCCAGCTGTGTATTAAAATCGATACCATTGTTTACTTCCATTCTGAGGATTAGTTCTAATCGTCAGAATCATTATGGTTGTCTAACATTTGCAGACGCTTATTAGCAATTGGAATTTTATCATCATCATCATCATCATCACCGTCGCCATCGCCGGCAAGATTTAACTTATCACAAGTTGCACTAAATTGTGACAGTTTGATATTTCTAAAATGTCTGCCAACAGTTTTTAACTCAGACTGGACCGCACTGTTGGATTCATTATTTTCCGAATTCAATTTTGTTATTTCAAATTCAAAGGGTGCTTTTGCATCGTCTTCTACTGAAGATTTCAAGTAATATTTAAGAAAATTATGATTAAGTATTTCTTTCGACTTGGCAAGTATTTTATTTTCATTTACTACATTATTATTATCAACAGTTTTATTTTCAGCATTTCTCTCTTTATCTGAAATAGCCTGATAATATGTTTTCGTATTTTCAACCATTTCCAAATATTTATTTTCAGTTTCATGAGATGAACCATAATTATTATCATCAAAGTCATCTCCAAGGATTTCATATTTCCAAGCATCTATATCATCGGCATCGTCTAAGGATGCCAAGGAGGTATTGCTGAAATTGGTATCTAAATTCAAATTCATAACAATATCTTTGTTTTCCTGTCTATTATTTTCTGGAGTTTCGTAATCAATTGGTTTAGATCTCCAAGACTGGATATGTAGATCTACATTATTTGTTTCATTCCGCCAATGTTTAGAATTATCTACAGATTCATTGTGGTTTCTCCAATTTTCTATTTTGTTATTATTTTCTCCTTTAACACGGAATCCAGAATCTGATTGTCTTTCAGAAGAATGAGAATCACTTCTATCATTTTCATCATCATTATTACCATAGTCGACTTTGATCTGTTTTCTACAGAAATCGTCAATTTTTTTCACGTGTTCTTCAATGAAAGCCGCGTGGTCGTCTCGCCAGGCGTCGCCAACGTTTTTGGTTCGTTGATAAGTTTCGTTTCTCCAGGTGTTGTCAACAGTGTTGGTTAACTTGCGGCTGACGTCACACACGCGGCACGCAGCGGGCAGGTCGTGGCGGTGGCACGGCAGACACACCATCCTCAGCTCTGCAAAAGTACCGTATATTTTGTAATTTTGTATTCCTCCTATTCGTATTTTTTGTGCCCTGTTTTCCTGACCATGAAAACTTTATAAACTTTGGAGCAGTTCGATGGAACTGCTGTCTCAATCAAGTTTTCATGGTCTTTATGAACTTTGCCAAAAGAGTGCAGACGACACGCGTTTAGTTACTTTGTTTGCCATTAGGGCCCTCACTGGGCATTGTAAACTCAATAAGCACATGAACAGGATGGGCTTATCAGAAAACCCTTACTGTAGATTCTGTGCGGACGAAGAGGAAACCCCACTTCACATTCTCTGTGAGTGCGATGCTCTCCTCAATAAGAGGAGTCGGGTGCTGGGAGCGCACAAGCTTGCCCCCCATGAAGCCCGAAGCCTAAATCCCTCAAAGCGGTCGGTTTGGAAGAGGCTATGTAGCCTATGAGGGCCGACTACAATAGATCCACTATGGGTCGCAGTGGTCTTGGGTACTTGGTGCCCTTCCCTCTCCATCCAAATTATAATCAATCATAATCATACTTTGTGTGTTGGGGTCCTCGGCGAGGAAGCCAGGCGCCTCGTCCTGACACAGCGCCAGCGAGATCGCGAACAACTCAGCCTCCGCCGCCCTACCAACAAACAAACTATTTTAAACCTCTATATTTCACTACCGGCTGGCGTGTCTCACCCGTAGTTTAGGTATGATCGGCCGATGCACCTCCCCGGGTGGTGTTAGATAAGGAACTAAAGGTGTTAGTAGAGAGGCGCGATACGCAATGGAAAGAGAGGCAGCTACTTCGCTAGTGCCACGCGATCTGAATTGCACTTTATTGTAACGGAGCTACAGTTGCTATTTATTTTGATTATGTCACTAAGTGTTCCTTCTATAGGAACTACTATTCTATGTTCTGTGCTAACGGTAGGTTAGGGATATCAGTTACTGTTGGTTACACAGATGAATGCTGCTGCTAAATCACTAGGCCCCTAGCAACCCTAACCTAACCCCACCATGGGTGCATGGGCCATTTCTAAGCCAGGAACTAAACCACACGCCGAACGGAAAAAACATTACCTACTTAGAATGAAGAATTTCAGCTGATGTGCGGGAAATGGATCTAAGCAAAAAATTTCTGTTGTCATAATCATAAATTGCCTATAAATGAATTATATAATAATAAATTAGTTTGACTTTAGATTGATTAGTATGAAGGTATGTACCTTCTTTCATCAATTTGTTTCATCTGCTTCTCCACTTTAGTCCACACATTCTGCTGCACCATCTCTTTCATTCTGCTACATTCTAGAAACTCCTTGTAATACTGAGCTGCATTATTGGAAGGCACATACTGGCCGCAACTATACGGCGAAGTTCTTTTCACTTCAGGTTTTGGAGCAGCAACATCTAATGATTTCTTCTTTTTAAACATAGAAGTAGGATCTAAGTTCAATCTAATATTATTTATATTTACAGGTTTTTTTTCCTGTGAATCAAGCCAAAAGGAAACTTTATCCACAGTTTCGGTGTTAACTTCTTCAGTAAACTGCATCGGTTTTAAAAGACTTGTTCCATTTTTGTTCTCAATTGCAACATTAGGTTCGCCTTTTATATTTTCAAGTAGAGATTGAACAGCAACATTACGAGTAGTCTTTTTCTTAGATTTCACAGGTACAGGGCTTATTTTGTCAACAATTTTAGTTGTCTGTGGTTTTATAACAGTCTTTGGTGATTGTTTAGTCTGTGGATTAGGCTTCTTGGCACCCGAAGCTAGTAATTGTGGGTAGAACTCAGAGCAGAGTGGGTTGAGTTTACTTATTTGAATCATTCTTTCAGTTTCAATTTCATCTTCAGTTGGTACTTCATGGTTTTTCACCTGAAAAAGGGGCAATGGATCTTATTATATGAAAGTTATAATAATTATGAACAGAACAGAGAAACACAGGGACCGGGCAGAATGCAGAATGAATAGTATGCATAGATGAGGCTTCGCCAATTAGGGCGGACCACAATATAACATTGTGAGAATTCAACATTATGTTCCGGATGGATATTGTCTAGTCATTGTGGTATTCCGGATGATAACTCTTCTTCACACCCTCATGATAGTTGTCTTAAGAAACTAAATTGTTTTAACTTAAAACTAAATCGTTGAGAAAACCTGTGAAAATGTGTGTTAGTGTAAATTGTTTTATCTTTAGATCTCTGAGGTAAACAGAGACATAATCTATGACTAGCTATCAAATTTTAAAGTATAATTATGATACATTCTGATCTTAATACATATTCTAAAATTGGGTTAAATCAAGCTATTTCCAGATGTTCATTTGACTCTCTGACAACAATTTTCTTCCAAAAGATCCAAGAGAATGTTTAGTTTCAAGGTTGTTTACATAACTGTTATGATTAAAACTGTATATTTACTGTGGCAAGTTTTCTCGCCCGACAAACTTTTGTCATAGCACTGCATGTTACAGGTGCAGTTGCAAGCACAATGGTTTATTTAGCAAAATTGTATAATTCAACTTTTTTTTATTTATTTTATGGTAAATAAATATTATGTTTTAAATCCTATATCATAATAGTTATTATTAATTCCTAGCACTTACCACTTCTAGCATGTGCTTGATGAGCCCAATGTCTGGGGCTGCGAAGTCTCCATTACCACCCACCCAGTTGCGGTAGTAGTCCTCTTCAGTATCTGAAATATTTCAAAACAAACTCTAAAACTTCCTTAACAAAATGCAAAATAATAAGTGACTAACTAGCTACTTTAAATATGCTGCATTGACACCAAAATTTATCACTTCATAGGTCCATCCTCACTGCCCTAAATTTAAGATAGATAGGATGAACAACCTGCTAGATTTCTGCTAAGAACCAAGTCAGCAGTCCTACAGTAATCTACTTTAGAAGGCTTAGGCTGCTCAATAACTCTGAATGTTTGAGAGGTAAGTCGTTGATATCTTTCGATGATCTCACCAGTTATAACTATAATAAACTAACCACCAAAAATACATACCTTCATTAAAATTCTGCGAAGGCGGTGTATCTCCTGGCTTGACAGTGCCAGCCACGTCTACCGGCACACAACCCTGCACCAAGGAGAGGTCCCGCATGATCGCATACTTGTTGACCCATTCAGAAGACATGATCCTCAAACTTTAAAATGGCAGGACTGAAGCTGACTCTGCCGACCTCACGAATCGCGGCTTTCCAACCTCTCTGCTGCCAACAAAAATATCCTCCCTCGTTAGGGATTACCCGAATGAAATCTGACCGCTTTTCTGACCGAATCAATCAAAAATATTTTGATGCAGATTTGCGTAACAAAGCAGACTTTGCCACCAGTTTTCGAGACATGTTGTCTCGAAATCAACCAACCAGATATTATATTTAAATCAATAAATAAATAAGCAAGCAAAACACTATACCTACTAACAAACAGACCAACAGACAGAAAAAAGGATTTCGGTCGTCGGTTAATCGGTTTTGAAGTCTAGTGAAGAAGAATGACAGCTTCAGAAAGAAATCAATTTCGGTTTCACCGGAAATGCCTTGCAGCGCCATCTTTTTTCTGCCCTGGGTTAAAATTTAGAGACGGGAACTGTTGAACAATAATGGTACATTTATTAAAAATAGTTAATTATTTTTGATAGATGGTTGCATTTTTACTTGTACTGCAAAACTATGTGGCTGTTTCTTACAAGTATTTTGTAACATTCTATGTCAATGAGGGATTTTCAACATGGCATTTAAGAAAAAAAAAAGGTTCTATTGACTCAAATAGATGGCGTGCATGTCGAATAAAATGTCAAAAGCGAGCTTGTCAAACCAATCAGGGCAGATAAAAAACTGGCAACACTATTGTTGTCACGTCATTCTTCACGCACTATGTTGTTTTATTTTCGTTTCGTGTTTTTGCGTGCTGAGCTGAGTGAGATGCGTTTAAATTTTTGATTCGTTTTACCAGTGACCTTTTTGCGACTAAGGGCCTCCGCCCATTGGCGACAAAGACAAAGTCGTGCAAAAACGAAAGGGGACGCAGTTATGCGTTAGAATGAGCGCGGTGTATTTGTATCTCATTCTAACGCATAACTGCGTCCCTTTTCGTTTTTGCACGACTTTGTCTTTTGGCTTGTTTACACGTATTAAGTTGTTAAGTAGTTAACTAAATTTTAAGTTAAAATTAACTTAATTTTAAGTAACCGATCGTTTACATGCTTGTCTAACTTATGCACTCTTTAGTTCACTGTACTACTTAAGTACTTCACTAAATTGTTGAGTTCACACGTAACTAAATGACAGTTTAGTAGAAAGCCACGCCTACCGGGGAATGCAAGCGGTGCGGGAGGCGCGGCTACTTAATCAAAAATAGACTAGATTCTATTTCACTTGTTCACTTAACCACTAAATCGTTTACTTACCACTTGTGACTAAAGAGCTCTTAAGTGGTTGTTTACACGCAAGAATTAAGTTAAAATCAAGTTAAAATTTAGTTAATTACTTCGTCACTTAATACGTGTAAACCAGCCATTTGTCGCCAGTGTGATAGCTCGCTAAGGCGCTAAATTTAGTGACTTCTTTTCCTACCTTCAAGCACGTCTATTTTGTTTGACGTCGTAAGAGTTAGTGCAGCGCCATCTCTTATGGCCCTAATGAAACCTTTTTTTGTTTTTAGAACTGTCAGAATGAAAATCTCTCGTAAAATAAAATATTTAAATAGGTATATCAAATAAACTTTATTGAGACCAAGAATTAAAAGTGATACAGAAAAAATAAAATAAAATTACACATAAGTCTGCTTTATTGCTAAGATAGTCTGTTTCCAGGGAACCTTAGGATGCTTCTACACGGTGCAAGTACCTAGTAGCTTGCGCATGTTGAATCAAAATTGGCTTCGTTTGGACACGAGAAGTACATACACTAGCCGCATCTAATTAAATCTGTGACCTACACTTAATTATTTAAGGAACGCTATGACACATTTTACAATTTTAGTGCTTTCGAACAAAGTCCATTCAATCAACATACGCAAGTTACTTGCACCGTGTACAAGCACACTTACGGTAAAATAATAAAAAAACGCCGATTAGGTACATAAGCCAGCACATGCGGCTGGACATTCGCTCGCACTACGAAATTCACCTCTACCGCTACGGAATACGGGCAGTTTCAAGGTCAACATGTCCAGCCGCTATGCTGCTGGTTACTGTACTTTAGACGAGTATTAAAGCCTGACCAAAGTAATAAGAAACCTGCTTTGGGGGCGCCACGTGTATATTTTTCCGAATATGGCAACAATTTCCCATAGAAAATTAGTTCCATTAAAATTCCGCAATATGGCGAGGTTTCTTATTTCTTTGGTCGGGCTTTACACAATATTATGACTACAATAGATCAGTTAAAATAAACCAATTCAAACTTTACTTAAATTAATTAATTAATAACACTAAAACCACCTCTTACATTTTCAATTCATTCAACACTAACATAGGTACAATATGTTTTGGTTGCATAGAGAAGCAGTGAAAAATCTTCACATCTTTATCTAATATTATATTATATACAAGTAAACCACAATAGGGCGGTCAAAACAAATCTCTGCCCTCATTTTTTAAAATCATTTTGACTTGTGGTCCACATCAATCAACAATTACAATCACGTCATGTGGCCCTTTCTTAATTAATTAAGGAGACTAATTAGTCCCTCAGTGACGCAAAAAACATTTCTTATTTTGATATCTAAACCATAAGTGACGCTACTTTGTAAGAATGATTGGCATTTGAAACTGGTACACACGAAATGACGCTTGAAATTTTGGATGCTGGAAAAATCAAAAACTAGCCAAAGAAAGTTCAATTTGACTGTAATGTTGCACAGTGACGCAGCAATAAATAATATCTAGCACTCGAACAACATACGAAACACAAAGGATTTCATGAAATTCTTTTTTAAACATGATCCACACAGAATCCTGTGGATCAGTTTTCATTTGTCAATATTTCGACAAATATACCATTTGGAGACAGATTAAGTATACTAGCACCGTTACTTATGATACGTGACGGGACCCAACATCTGAAATCCACTCTCGTAACAACATATAATTAGAAAAAGCAGAAACAAGATTTCGAACCGTCATTTCCTGTGGCCCATGTTTGATACCGTCACATTAGCTGAATTTTGCCTTAATTAGGTTGTAAAGCTATTTATAGCAAAGAAAACTTCCGTCACTGAGGTTCTAGATTTATCTGAAACCAATCGGTGCAGTATTTACGATATAATTCGAAATTAAAATTTGTATGGAAATGAGCTAGGGTGACAACGAAGTCATCCTTTTGCGGACAAGTTATTTCATAAATTAAATAATTAAATTCATAAATAAAAAATAGTGCGGCCGACTAAAATCAAATACTGAAGTATAAACACAAAAACTAGTTGTACCACGTATTAAGAAATCGATTTGTGTGAGTTCACCCCTTATAATATTTATTTATAATGGTAACACTATGTGATTAGTTCTGCATGTTGGCCACTGTGTGGCGCCACTTCCTGTTTTAACTGTCAGCCCCTATGGCCGCTCTTGTGCTGCGTAAGTTAAATATTTTAATCGTTTTTCATCGACGTTTAATTGATTGTTATTGAGTTTACTTTGGAGTATAAATATACTGAGTGTATTTTACCGCCAGACCCTGTTTTATTTCCACATCCACAGACAACCTCGCTTCCATTGCCTAGACTCTAACTTAGACCACGAATATTAAAATAATAAACCAGGTAAGTTAAGTACATATTCATTGTTGGGTCTGAGTGATGTATAACAATGATTATCAATCACAGTACAGAGAATTAAACATACTCACAGAGAATAACCAGTTAAAGAGTTCTTGCCTGAATCCAATGCTTAACAATTTTATTGTATTGAACGTATGTTCTCAAAATATACCTACTTCACTACCTGCAAGTAAACAATTAGATTAATTTTACAAAAACACAAGACTGCTACTGTATTATATATTTGATACTAGATTAATTTTACAAAAACATAGACTGCTACTGTTTTATATATTTGGTTGATACTCGCCTTTGAAAAAGAACTGACCAAAACAAATTATTAGAAAGTAAATTACTACTACTACTTAGTAAATTACTACTATTAATTTGTTTTACTTGCATAAATGTATTTATAGCCCGACCAAAGAAATATGACACCTCGCCATATTGCGGAATTTCAGAGGAACTAATTTTATAAGGGAAATTGTTGCCATAGTCGTAAAAATACACACGTGGCGCCCCCAGAGCAGGTGTCATATTTCTTTGGTTAGGCTTTAAATAAAATTATCCAAACTTTACTAATATTTTGTGAGAATAGTGTCTAACAATAACTTTTTTAGATTTTTGTTTATTCTGGCCTGGAATTGATATGAAAATACTATTTTTTGATGGCTTAAAATTAATGTTATGTTAACGTTAATGTTGCCAGGATGATTCACAAAAAATAAATAATAATTTCAGCTAATAAACCATAGATCAAAGATCAACTGAAGCGAGACTTTCTCCCACCTCTCTGGCTAGATCAACTGATCAAAATAAAAATATTTAAAAAATCTAGTACCTAATAGACAGGCATAAAAACGTTAAATATATAGAAATACAAAAAGTCTGTTGTTTTGGTTTCAGATAAAGTAATGCTGCCAAAATAAATAATAACCTGCTCTATTATTATTTTCATTGTAAAACTTAAATCTTTACTTAAATATAAAAGCCTTGACCAGAAAAAAAAGGCCTGCGATGGGGGCGGGCGACCATTTCTCAACCATTTCTATTACTAAATTAGTTTAATGGAATTTCCACCACAGAGTTTTTTTTATTTTTCTAGTCGGCCTTTAAAAATTCCTATTAGAATTATTTTATAAAACTAGAAATAAATCGGTATTTCCCTAAATTTGATAAAAAACAAAGTTGTAAAACTAATTAACTGACTGAGTACAGTTATTATATCAAGAAAGCCTTTCTATCCATAATTTTACGTACATTGTTGTCACCCTATCTTAAAGATTTCATACAAATTTTAATTTCGAATTATATCGTAAATACTGCACCGATTGGTTTCAGATAAATCTAGAACCTCAGTGACGGAAGTTTTCTTTGCTATGAATAGCTTTACAACCTAATTAAGGCAAAATTCAGCTAATGTGACGGTATCAAACATGGGCCACAGGAAATGACGGTTCGAAATCTTGTTTCTGCTTTTTCTAATTATATGTTGTTACGAGAGTGGATTTCAGATGTTGGGTCCCGTCACGTATCATACGTGACGGTGCTAGTATACTTAATCTGTCTCCAAATGGTATATTTGTCGAAATATTGACAAATGAAAACTGATCCACAGGATTCTGTGTGGATCATGTTTAAAAAGAATTTCATGAAATCCTTTGTGTTTCGTATGTTGTTCGAGTGCTAGATATTATTTATTGCTGCGTCACTGTGCAACATTACAGTCAAATTGAACTTTCTTTGGCTAGTTTTTGATTTTTCCAGCATCCAAAATTTCAAGCGTCATTTCGTGTGTACCAGTTTCAAATGCCAATCATTCTTACAAAGTAGCGTCACTTATGGTTTAGATATCAAAATAAGAAATGTTTTTTGCGTCACTGAGGGACTAATTAGTCTCCTTAATTAATTAAGAAAGGGCCACATGACGTGATTGTAATAATCAACATAACCTAACCGAATATGTAATAGGGATGTTAACTGTTTTCAAAATACATTATCTATCTTTTTTTATCAGCTATTTGCAAATAAAAATAAAAATTGTGTTTTTTTTCTAGTTTTGGCGCTAGTGTAAGTTTGCGCCAGTCAGTGTCAAGTTTATTTTCAAGGTAGGGATCACTTGTTCTACAAATTAATAAATAGATCATTTGACTTGCCAGTCACATCCCTATTACCACCTACTACTTAGTCTTACGATCAAGAGCAGATCAAGCTAGACAGTTTCATCTGCTTTCGATTGTACTTTTGTACCTTACAAAACTAATAAAATAACATGTAATCTATTTACTACCTTATGAAGTCAGACAAACCGTAGCTCGGAACGAAATATTCGTGCTACATTTTACAGGAAAGAAAGAAAGAAAACATGCATGCATGTCATGCAACCGGAGGAGCTGAGTAATGCAATTAAAACCAACCACGGCGCCACCCTTGCTAAGTTATGCATATGGCAGGCATGCATGACTGAGTGACGATCATAATCATGTACAAAAAAAATCTAAATCTAAATTGCCTAGATCGGCCTGAATGTAGGTTTTTTTTTATTTATGTTGTCCTACGCTTGCTTCATCGAACTTACGGGGGAGCGGAAGGCTCTACCCCAGAGTAGTAATTATATACCAAATCATTACCCACGCGTCTAGGGGCGGGGAGATGGAGCCTCGGACCTCGGCCTAGCACGCCGCGCGTTGATTTGATACGGAAAACATCATACAAGAAGCAGGGGAGCTGTGCTTCTCACATTTCAATGACAATGGGAAGATTTCCAGTAGCAATTGAGAAAAAAAAACCTTACAAAACGGCTCAATAGATGGCACTAGTAAACAGTGAGGTAATAAATACCGAACGAAGTATAGGATTATAAAAAAAATATATTTATATTAATCAACTAAGTACCTAATACCCGAAGAATGAAGAATCGCTAAGCTTAAGTGGCAGTGGGCTGGGCACATTGCGCGTAGAACCGACGGCCGTTGGGGCAAAAAGGTTCTCGAATGGCGACCGCGCGCCGGAAGACGTAGCGTGGGCAGGCCCCCCACAAGGTGGACCGACGATCTGGTGAGGGTCGCGGGAAGCCGCTGGATGCGGGCAGCGCAGGACCGATCGTCGTGGAGATCTTTGGGGGAGGCCTTTGTCCAGCAGTGGACGTCTTTCGGCTGAAATGATGAATGATGATGATGAAGTACCTAATTAATTTTCCTAAAATTTATCTCAGTCAGAATCGTGTACAATCCGACAAAATATAAATCTTATCCAGTTAGCCTTTTTTACACATAGGTACATAAGTACCTACTTACATAATATTTGCGTAGATACATTGGCATGGAACTGGCAAGATGTCTATTTCTTTGAACAGTTCTCTAAGTCACGCCAAGCCATACAAGAAATTGACATGAACTGATTACCGACAACTACTATAGTAAATTGCCCTTATTGCTCTTTTTTGCAAAATAACCACAGTGTCAATATCTTTGCCCTGCACCCCATCAAGATGCCATAGTTATAGGACATGATACTATGAAAGTAATAATAACTGAAATGAACGAATCTAGCTGTTAACTGTCTTATTTTTCTCACTGCATGCATACACAGCCGAGCTAAGCTTCCCCGACAAAGAAGATTTATTTATATATTTATTTATTTATTTATTCGGGAAACAAACAGCTTATACTATTACATAGGTTCATTATGCATTTTTTAAAACTCACAAGCCAAAACAGTTTCCACCAATGAATTATAAAGATAACAATCACTCAACACTTTTTGTACACTACCGATCAACTAAAACTCAAGACGTTATATAATACAAACACTTATAGGTATATAAGACATCAGAAATGCAAGAAAAGGATGCTACTAGATATTTGAATCATTTCTTTTCAAGCAACTTTTTAAAGCCAGTCTTTTAAATGAGCTAGGGTTTTCGTGAAATATATCTATGTCATCATAATCCTTATTAAAGTTTGAGCATGCTCGAACGAGAAATCTATTTTTTGCAAAATTGCGTTTACATGTAGGAATTTGGAAGGTCTTCTTTTTGCGAAAGTTTAATTTAGGACGATGGAACAAAATTTTGTTTAGCAAATAGGGTGAGTCTATATGACTACTTATTTATTATTTTGTATAAAAATATCTGATCACGAACGTCTCTTCGATCTCTTAAGGGAAGCAATAAATCGTTTATATGATTACTCCATTGCAATTTGGCGTCTATAGTTATGAATAATAAATATTAATAATAAATATGTGGGACATCTCACACACGGCCATCTGACCCCAAACTAGGCAGAGCCTGTACTATGCTATGGGTGTCAGACAGCTGATATACATACATATATAAATATACAACATCCAGACACAAGGCAAACACAAGTGCTCATCACACGAATGTTTGCCCTGGGCGGGATTCGAACCCGCGACCTTATGCTTCGTAGGCAGACGTACTACCAACTAGGCTACAAGGCCGTCAAATGAAAACTATACTGTCTACCAGATCAAGCCATTCATCATTTAAGACAATATCACCCCTACACTACAACTATTCACTCACATTTGGTAGGGTAAAGATGCTCTTAGATTTTTTTGCGTTTAGTAGGTACACCAGATTATTAAAAGTAAACCACTTGTGACACTCATCATTATTGAGGTGACCTTCGGTTCAATTTAAAAAGAAGAGAGGTGTCGTTTGCAAATAAAACAATATTTGTCAGATTTTTAACTACATATGGCAGATCATTTATACAAATAAACTAAAAAGAAAAAAGGTTCTAATAAAGATCCTTGCGGCACACCAATTTTAACTAAAGCACCCTTTTGGCTTTTATTTACCTGCACTGTCTGAATTCTGTGTTCTAAATACGACTGTTTCAAATTGAGTGAATAATTCCAGAGTCCGTAATGTTTCAATTTGAGCAATAGGATTTCGTGTTGAACACAATTAAATGCTTATTTTTAGAACCGGTTCAAAAAGCTCTTAAAATTTATACCACACACGATAGTTTTATAAAAAATATATATTTTAAATCCCATATAAAAAATATGACGTCATATCTAACTTTTCTGTTAACTCCAAAGTTATAGAGAATTGAAATTAGGTATTCTTTAAAATAGTCGTATATCCGTATAGGGGCGTAAATCCCGTATCCATAACATGATTAAATTATCCTGCCAACAATTTTATTCACATCCCTACTTTACTATCCTTACTATACATACATATATTATAAATGGAAAATAACTACTTTTTTTTTCTTACACTTTTACTACAAAACCACAACAGCACCGATTTTAATGAACCTTAGAATAGATAGGCTACCTTTTACTGCGAGAAAATACCCCAGCCTACGGGAAAAATTGTTACCACGGGCGGAACCGTGTGTCGTAAATTCGAAAACTGGCAAGTAATTTAATATTTTGCAATCTAGTGTCCATTTCATAATAATAATATAATATTGCATCATGCAAAGTGTGCCGACCGCTGGCTTTGGATCGGTGAGTCAGTGGAGTAAGTAGGTATGCAAAATAAGCAAATTCTCTTGAACAAAGCGCTGTGGCGCTACTGCTAACGTTTCAGAAAATTGATCATCCATCATTCATTGTTGAGCTTATTATGTGTGTCGCTCGCTATGTGCATTTAAAATACATTATTCCAGTAACATACAATGAGTCATACTAAAATTATAACATTTTATAACTATGTACAACGCGCGCGAGTTGAATGCATTTGTTTACTCGATATATCTTATATCTAAGGTATTTTAAAATGTAACTTTGTAGCATTTTGTTTCTTTACATGCTCTTGTATGTAACAAAGAGTATAATCCGTTTTTATTTAACTTACGTTAAGTGAAACGCCTACTGCACTTAACTCGCGCGCTAGGTATAGAACACTAATGATATTTACTTAAAAAGAAAATTACTATTATAAATTATATTGCATTCAATTAGTAAATTATATTATGTTTAAATACAAATTATGCACTTTTACATTAAGTACCTACTTATTATTTTCTGTACTAATTAGTGTTGTACTGAATTTTCTTACTTGGTTATTGTATTTAAGTACTTTTAACATTAAGAGGCAGACTAAAAAGTATTTAAAAAATTGAGCCTGTCTAATCTCTACTAAAGGTAAAGTTCAAAAGCAGGCCAGATGTAACTATGTTACTAAGTCCATCTTAAATGTCGGATTTCTTTTTCTAACCTACCACTTATCATCAATATCATACTCGTATTACAGTAGGTATAGTAACAAGTAAAATAATTTGTATTTTTCGATTAAAAAAAAACATAATTTTAGGTTATGGATGTTGATTAAATTCATGTATCATAATAATTTATTTTTAAAACACGCATATCGCCAATCGTTCTACAATAATTCATACAAAATAAACTCTTAAATTACATAATTATTATTGTTAATTTTTAAAACACGCATATCGCCAATCGTTCTACAATTCATACAAAATAAACTCTTAAATTACATAATTGTTAATTTTAAAAGAATTAGCACCAACTACCTAACTATTTACATTGTCCATATTTTAGGGTTATTGTCAGGGTGTGTTAAACAAATAGTAGTGTAGGTACTGTACGTACAGTACAGACACGCAGTTTCCCAAGGGACGTGTTATTAAATACCTACACATTTCAGTGGCGTTACGGTCTAGTTTATTCCACGTTTTTCGATTAACTTGACTTTTTAGATGCATCAACATGGAAATTCTAAATAAATATAGATATTTTTGAATTAACCATTCTTCCAAATCATAAGGTTTTTATTTGAAGTAAGATTCTACAATCATTTATCGACGTCAATAATTAATGAAGTTAATAAGCTTTGCTCAAACCAAGGTGGCTCTCGTCTTACACATGAAGAACAATGGTGCAAAGGCAAACACATTTACATTTTCCAATTTTTAAACTAAATTAAGCCTTGTGTACCTATACATAATATTAGTATAATGACTCCGAATGCGATATAATGTTTTGATTGATTGGATGGAGGATTTCAATTACCTATACATGCTACTATCATCTTGTTTTCATCTTTTTTAGTCCGCTTTTTAAGCAGTCGGGTTTTTAGATGTTTCAAAATTATTTTTATATTGAAGTAGGTACATATTTTCAGTTTTATGAAAAATGGTTTAAGAAACGTCATATTCATTTTGAAAGACCTATCTAATGATGTGCCACTTAATATAGTACGCAAAAATTTGTTTTCATTCTACCGCCATTTTGTATTTTTCGGCCGCCATTTTGATTTTGTTAAAACAAAACCTAGCCCATAACCATCGCACGGTTCAAACGAATCGATAGACACCTCATTCTTTAAAATCCATCCAGGCGTTTGGATAATTTGAGGGTATAAAGAATACATACATACATACATACACAGATACGCGTGAAAAACATAACCCTTCCATTGCAATCGGGTAAAAAAGACAACACGCGCAGGTTTTCACTGCGCGTTTTAACCCAATTTTTTACAAGGTCGGCGTATCAAGCTTCACCGGACTTGACATTATTTTAACCCCATTTCAGGTTCAATCCGAAGGTCTCAAGTGGAGTTGGTTTTTTTACCTCTTTCGCCTCCTTTTCTTCTTTAGCTTTCACCCGCGCTTCCATATTCTTTGCCAATTCCGCAGCGTACTGCGACGGTTTAAAAGAAGGTATAGCATAAACAGGTTCAGCTTTTTTACTGACTTCCGAACTTGGAGACTTCGGACTGACTGTCTCTTTTTTCTTGAAAGTGATGGGCCCTATATGAGGAGATAATGTTTTTGCCTTAGGCTTATCTTGAGGACTATCTAACCAATTATTCACTTTGTCTATCGAATCTTTTATATATGGATCATGTGATAGTAATGGACTAGGTGTTTTTAAAGGAGTTTCTAATAGTGGTTTAGGTTCCGGTATATTTTGTTCATTTTCATCAACGTTGACCACCTTTGGAGGGCGACTGGGCCCAGCAAAGTAATCAGGCGTGAAAAGCACAAGAGGAGTGGCTTCATTTTTAATGTTGGATTCAAATTGCGGACATTTAGAAGCGGGCATTAACGGAGACGAGCATTTTGGAGTTGAAGATAAGCTTGCAGTATTCGGTGGTGTGACTGGTTGTCCTGAATTTAATCGCAATAGCGCCGCTAAAGCAACATTCTTGTCACGTTTTTTCTGCAAAGTGTTTTCTTTTGAAGAAGCACTTATTTTGTTCTTTAAAAGATCAACCATTTTTTGCCTTTCGTAACTATCTTTGTCTCCGTTAGTCTTTGCGATAAACGCTTCGTTGTTTATTGCGTCCAAGGACCCATTAAGTTTATTTTCATTACTTAATGGAGTAGCTAATTTATGTTCTTCAGGATAAACTTTGTTTTCTTCTTTAGAATTTACGATGAATCCATCGGTGGTTATTGCGTCTTTGGTGTTCAATTTAATTACTGCTGTTTTAGGTTCTGTCAAAGAATGGTTAATTTTGTTACTATTTACTTCAATGTTGTTTCCATCTCCATTATTGTATTCTGAAGTGTTTTCAGCCTTTAGAAACTTTGGAACAAACTCGTTAACGTCTGGATTTAGGTTGCTTTTAAGCAGAATTATATTTTCAGCATTCATAGATCTACGTGATGGACATTTTGTTTTAGACAATGTGTCAGCTGGTTTAGTTATAACTATTGTGCTTTTGGAGGCTCCGTTATTTCTCGGTGATGATAGAGTAGATTTAGGCGCGGAGTGTATCTCTTCTGGCCTATCGAATGTGTCCACCTGTAAGGATATATTTAACTGTGTTTATGTAGATTATTACTTTTATATTCGTTTCAAAATTATAGCCTTTCGTCTACTTAGATACAGTTCTAGATATTTCGATTTAAAAGGTCACAGACAGGGGGAAATTCTTTGCACCTAACACTTACGTATAAGAACACTTCTAATAAGTAAAATTATGTAGGTATATAAAACGATGACAATGATAAGCAGCAAGTATGTTTGTTTATCTAATACAGTTACTTAAATTACACATTGATTACACTCACCATCCGCAGCATATTGGTGATGCCAGCCAGATCAGGACCGGAGTTTCTCGGCAGCTGGTCTCCGCAACCGCCAAATCTAAGTCGGTACTCTTCATCTAAACATAAAATAACGCAAAAGTTTTACAGGTATGACTCGTCCATCTTAATGCATCTAGGATTTTTGTTAAGCCGCCTAGTAAGAAAATTATTGTATATAATATAGATAAAAATTATCGAAATCAATCTACGAGTAGCTAGCTAGCTAAGTACATCATGTACACCTAAAGTGCCTAAAGGATAGGGAATTCCAATTGCGTTACCAAAGGAATCGTTGTGCAAACAAAGATGGACTTTATGACAACATTAAAAGGTACAAAATCATAAAGCAACGAGTTGTTTACTCGAAATTGGTGATATCGCGCGCGCGCCTATTGTTTATTAACCCGCATTGTGCGTTTACAATGGGAATACCTACTCTAGAAATTGAGTATCGCGTAAACAATCCATTATTTCGAGGGGGGATATAAACGCCCGCGAATATGGCGAATGCTAGGTGCAAAAAATATCTTATCTTATCTAAGTAGTTCATTTCTAAACTTCCGAAGTAATTTCAACAAGCGATCCTAAAGAAGAAACCTGCGATTAAAGCGATAACTACGGACTACGAGCGAGCGACCCTGCCTGCAATTTGGCTATAACGTGATTGGAGTGACCAGTTGAAGACAAACATCTGCGAACTCAGCGAAACCGACGGACTACGAGCGACCCTGCGATTTGGCTAATGCAGCTTTGCTGGATATGCGACCCGTTTATCGTAGAATAAATTCGTAAATCAGCTTTTCATCCAAATTTTGAACCCCACGTCCGTGACGATATTTAAGGGTAATAAATACTACATCCGGTGAAGGTGTTTGGCCTGCTATGCTCTTTGGTGAGAATAAGAGCACTGAGAAGACCGAGACCTGAGAAATTGCTCAGGAGACGAATATCGTGACAAAAACGTCTCTGCCGGGACCCCCTATTTCAGTCACCTGGGTCCACGTCACATACGTACGGTTCAGAGCACCAAATATTTGTATAGAGGTTGGCTAAGGCGACATCTCACACACGACCAAACTAGACAGAGCCTGTACTAACTATAGGTATTATCAGACAACCTGATTTTAAAATTTTTGTGTGATGCTTTTTTACAAGTAATTTATAGCAACGAACCTAGGGGTATCCTCGAACATATTATTATCAATCATATTTAGTTTTCCCTCGGCGTAAATTATCAAAATGTTACACTTTCGTTGATCAGGAACTGCTAATCTACTTTTTGAAACACATTATCTGAAATGGTACTAAATTGTACCTTTTTTATTCTTTTGATTAACTTTTGACTTGACATTGATTGACTGACACAATATTTGCGTTAATGTAGGCATGACTTTGACACAATATAATATGTGTTTTCCAAGTGTTTTCCTTTGTGTTTTCCCAACATATTGGCGAAATCACTAAGGAAGCGCCATACAATAAGAAATTGAATATAAAATAGGCGGTGAAGTGTACCTACAAAATGAATGACAATTTTATGTAAAAGGGAAATCGAAAAGTAACTATAGTACTTTCGCGTTAGCTTGGCAATAGCGAGCGTTGACATTTACTACCACTGTACTCGTATTATATCGTTTTCCATAATAAATGTATACGATATGAATAGTACATAGTACATATGAATAGTACATGAATAGTAGAACAGTTAGTACGGAAAGCGATAATTATCGTTTAAAAATATTACTTTTTGGTACCGGTCTTGTCAATGTTCGCTATTGCCAAGCTAACGCGAAAGTACTATATACCTAAATTTATCGACGACGACTTCAGTTGATAAAAACCGGTCAAGTGAGAGTTGACCAAATGTAAGGTCTCGTTCATACGAAACAAACCATGAATTTATTCCTGCAAGTGACGGTAAAATACGTCACGTAAGCGACACCTCAGTGGAATGCTTCCACATCGCAACCTGAAGCTGCGCCCAGACCATAAGCGTACTGTGTTTGTGTGAACGCCTACGCAAACCATTTAGGTATTGCATCAAACTTGGTAGACAAATTTCTAATAAGCCCTCTAACATGCCCGTCCACGCGTGACAGACATAATTTTGTGAGTATTCTCTTATCCTATTGGAGGATATTTCAATATGGCGGGTTTCTCGCAACTTTTTGACAGTTAAATGTGCGACAAACTTTTGTCATAGCACTGCATGTTACGGGGGTTCAGTTCAGTTAAATTTATTTACTATGCGTATTCAACTTACCATCATCCTCGTTCACTTGAGGGGGCGGGGGAGGCCTGGAAGAACCTCTAACTAAATAGTTGTCGTCGAGGTTGACTGGTACTCTGCCGGTGCATTCTGCCAAATCCTTGAGCACATCGTCTTTAGTTCGCCACATGTTGACTTATTTTTGTTCGACTGTTATTTGCAAGGAGCTCCAGCCAGGATTGTCTATACTGAGTCAGGGTTGTTTTTACACAATCAGTACATAGTATAAAATAAAGTCGCTTTCTCTGTCCTTATGTCCCTTTGTATGCTTAAATCTTTAAAACTACGCAACAGATTTTGATGCTTTTTTTTAATAGGTAGAGTGATTCAAGAGGAAGGTTTATAATTATAATACATGCATAATATACTTAAGGATAACCCACAATAACCATTTTCCCGTGCGGAGCCGGGGCGGGTCGCTAGTTTCTTACAAGGGCTTTTTTCAGTTGCATGTATTTTATCAAGGTAGGCTGAGAAAAATCTTCTGGGGATTTCTGAAGTCCAATTAATCTTATATGTGGTGTTCCATTATTTTACCAAAACCTTTTTTTTATGCCTTCACGTCGTTGAGACGTATTTTGCCAGTGTCGGTGTGAAGACTCGACATACAAACGAACGAGAAATGTTCTAAACAGAATATTGTAGGTTTCAAGTAGGCAGGCACCCTCGGGAAACACCTAAAACAAAATAAAATAAAATAAAAATAAAAATAAAAATGCATTTATTTTGTAAATCTTAAATCTACATACATCGAGGCTTCCCAGTAAGTAGTCCAAAGACACTTGTGATGGGAATGCGACGCTCTTCCTTCTTAGAACAGTAAGATTTATTAATAAGTTAAATTACAATAGAAAAAGTTTGATTATAGTGTATAGTGAGTGTGCGTGAGAAAATGTAAATAATAATAAATAAATAGATAAACAAGTAAATGTATAAATGGATAAATAAATACATACATAATAAATAATATTAATATATATAACTAATGAGTTATTGTATGGGGCAAACTGTATTATAGATAAAGGAGAATTACAAGATGAAATGTTGCACAACACAATTGACATCTCTTTGGCATAAATGTCAAGACTACAGTCCATTATATATTTTAAAAATTTAAATTATGTAGTCTACTGTATCAGTTACAATCTGATATGTTGATAAAACAAAACATACAACAGTTATGTTAAGGACACCACTACACAATAAATAAACAAAAAAAAAATAGGAAAAGGTAAAGGTACTATCAGCAAAGTTTCCGCTAGCCCAGTTTAAAAATATTTCCCTTGCACGCGACGATCTTCTCTAGCCCCGCCTTTTTGTTTTTTTTACCAATTACCGATGATTTTTGAAGTATACTTCTGAAGAAATGAAGACTTATAAAAAAATGTTTGTAGTTGAGTATGTCAATATAACATTTTTGACGAAAAAAAAAACAGCAAGGCGGGGCCTAGCATACTTTGTCTCGAGCCACTGCACACAATATTATCCCTTAAGGTGGGCTAGCGGCAACTTTGCTGATGGTACATATTTTAATACAATAAATTATACTACATAGAAATGATACATAGATTAATATTGTGGATTTGGATATATTTAATCAGATAAAGAATAAGAGGAGAGTGCATGAGAGAGAGAATAGATTGGAAATTAATAGGGCGGGGAATATCTTTTGGAAGAACTTCATATAGAGAGAAAAAAATAATTTTGTACAGTTAAAAAAATATGATCAAGAGTACCCTCGCCTTACCAAAATGTTTTTTTTTTGTAAGTTTATTTTGTTGAAATTGTATAATATATATATATATATAGCCTCTGTCAATGTGAGAATTGGTTTAGGCTTAATACTTTACTTTTAAATTATAATTAAACTAGCGACCCGCCCCGGCTCCGCACGGGAAAATGGTTATTGTGGGTTATCCTTAAGTATATTATGCATATATTATACATAAAAACCTTCCTCTTGAATCACTCTATCTATTAAAAAAACTGCATCAAAATCCGTTTCGTAGTTTTAAAGATTTAAGCATACATAGGGACATAGGGACAGAGAAAGCGACTTTGTTTTATACTATGTAGTGATGTTGTACTACAGAAGTACTATTTGTATAATTGATCAGTGTTCAAAGCTTACCTTCAATAAATTAAATGTTTATACTTGTATTTTATAACATAGTCTTTGGTCATGGTTATAATTCAATTCAATATTTATAGTTTGTGGCTTCTGTCCTTATTGACAATGGTCATAATTTAGGCAGTGGATGTTTTTCAGCTGATGTAGATAGTTCTTGTTAATTCTTGCATCATTTCTAGCCAGATGTCAGACTTATTGCCAGAAGCCAAGCTTACACTTGCTGTCAAGTCTCAAGCATTTTTCACTCTCCTTAAAATCCCTTTGTTTTCCTGATATCCTGGTAAAAAAATAAACAATTTATATTTAAAATAAACCTGTGATGAATTTAGTGAACTGATAAATAAATTTTACAGTTAAAGCCTGATCAGAATAATAATAAACCTGCACTGGGGGCGCCATATGTATATTTTCATGTTTATGGCAACAATTTCTATTTAAATTCCCCAATATTGCAAGGTTGTTTCTTTTTATGATAGGGCTTTAATAACATAAAAATCATGAATGTGCTTTGTGAATGTGATCATTGCTGTTGTGCACTTTTTGTTCATAACATAGGCAATGGAATGCTCCATAATGCAATGTAACACTGAACACCATGACATGGTGGCCATGTAACCAGTAGGTTTCTCTTGGTTATTTCTCTGATATATCTTTACTATTTTTTTCCCTTGAACTTTGCCTTGATCAAAATTTCGGATTTCTTCTCCTTCCAAAGCATTGCAGAAAATAAAGAAGGGTAGGTTGGATTCAATTTAATTCAAATTTATAATGTATGGCTGAAGGGGGTGAAAGTGTCGCCAACCTTGCGTGTAGTGAGGTTATCTATCTATATTGGTTGGTTTACTTTTTGCGCAAACAATAGGTATTTTATATAAATTAACTACGTCATACTTCATCAACAAGGAATAAGTGATCCACTTACAGAGTGAGAGATGAAATAACTTGACTCTCTGACCTGATCCACTTCCACTCACAAAAGAGCACAATACTAATTAATAAATAATATAATACATTATGTACACACAGAAAATATTAAAAATTTTACAGATAATTCAACACACAACACATGATGATGATGACTGACTGTCATGTCATTGACTTGACTTATCCATCCGATGACATGACAAATATGACAATGACATGCCATGACATGTTGTCTCACCCACACAACAATGTACCACTAGATAATTCATGTACCGAGTTTGCGCACCCCGATAATAGCAGGCCCGATATTCTGTGTACAGAACTATTATGGCTCTAATGTCACTATGTCGCGTTTAACAGCTTCTCAAGCCTGTCGCTACTTACATAGCCTACACATTATGTACCGTCAATTTTTGTAATCCATTGCAACATAAACATAGATTACATAATACGTAATTTTATTTGACAGAATACAATACAACACAACAAATAAATATCATATTCGCGTCCATATGGCTTCCAAAAAAAATCTTAGAGCGGACGGACATTACTGACTGTACAATACTATCTCGGCTTATTCTGCTGCACGACCCAAATCCGGAATATTGGGCGGTACAATATAGAGACTCTACAAGTGCTGATGGAGCCAACTGACAGCTGACAGAGCTGTTTATTTTTTAAAATGTTGCACGCCTAAGCGCTTGAAGGGTTGCGACGTGAATCATTGAACTGGTTCATTGAATCATTTCCAACGACATGACTACTTGTTTTTGCATAAGTGTTTTGAAGTATTTAAACTTACACAAATAATCAGTTGAAATAGAATAAATGCTAAAAATGTATAAAAATCTTAAATTTTCTTATTGGATTACATACGAAAATTTAGAGTTTAAAGCCTGACTAGTAAAAGAAAAACTTTTTCTGAGGACGGACGCCACGTGTATATTTTTATATTTATGACAACAATTTACAAGTATTAACAACATAAAATGCCCGTACTGTTCTAACTCAGTAACTCAGTTCAGTTACTCTGTGAATGAGTGATATTTTACGTTACGTTAAATGGCAACAAACAATCTAAACAAACGTCTCTTTGCTCCATCTAATTCTAGATCGAGGTTTTATTTATTTGTTGATAGTAGTTTGAAATATTTTTTATCAATTCAATACGAAAATTATTAAAATGAGCGACGATAAGACTGCAGGTGACGCGCCTCAACAAGATGTATCTGCAAGTGAAAATTCCAAACCTGAAAGTGATAATAAAGAGAACGGCGACTCGCAGAAAACAGACAAAGTTAAAAGTAAGTTGTATATTTAGTTCTTTTTAGCTAGCTCAATATGGGTAAAAATATCTTACACAAAACACTCTCATTCATTATATGAATACCAGGCGCATGCATGAAGTGTCAGAACTCTATACTACATCCAAAATATTTACAGTTACTTCCTTTGTAAAATGACATAACCTTTGCTTAATTAAAAAGTCCAAAACAAAACAGTATACCCTTCTATTTGTAGTTTAATTTTATTTTTCAGTTGATATCCTACTAAAAGCTACAGGAAATGCCCCAATAATGAAGAAGAAGAAGTGGGCAGTTGATGCAGAGAAACCTATCGGCTGGATCATGGAGTTTGTCAAGAAATATCTGCAACTGAAACCTGAAGAAAAACTTGTAAGTACAAATAATATGACGATTATCTCACATAAGTTTTGTTTCAATTTGAACTCTAAATTTGGAATTCACTAATGAAACACTTTATAACTCCTAAAAAATGTTATCGACCCCATTAACACCAATTTTTATTACAGTTCCTGTATGTAAATCAAACATTTGCGCCATCACCCGATCAATTGGTGAAGAATTTGTATGAATGCTTCGGAACAGATGGCAAACTAGTTCTTCACTACTGCAAGAGTCAAGCTTGGGGTTAAGGCAGTTTTTAGGATTTATATAGCAAATTAAGAGTTTCCTTGAACTCGTAACATTTTCATAAGAGTTCTGCATATTCCACTTTTAATAATTAAAATATCCTATGAGATCATAATTCTCAATTACATGTTTATTTTCAAAAGACTTGATTAATATTGTACATAGAATTCTATTATGTAAGAGTTTGTTAAAAGATAAGTACCATAGAAGTAAGAGTTTGTAACTTGGTTTTTGATATTATTTTGTTTGGGTTTATTGTAAATAATTTTCATTAAAAAAAGTCTAAAATAAAAATAGTACCAACATTCCGAAAAAACTACATCATATTTTGGAGCACAACAGCAACCAAACCTGAAAAAAAATCCATATTTCGGATATCAAATTTGAAACTAAATGTAGGTATGTATACTACCAAATTGTTGCAACAAAAACTACAAAAATAGAGTATGTGGCGCCCCCTGACCCTTCATATATCTGGTCAGGCTTTATATTTAATTATTTTGCTAGTCAAGAGCTTGTTGTAATGTTAGTTTTATAATAAGTACCAACTTGTAATTAACAAGGGCTGAAATTTTTTACGAAACTACACAAGTAGAAAATTTAAAAACTACTTTTTTATGTGTGTAAAATGCATATTATGTATTAAATAAGCGAATATTATTATAATTAAAAGTATGTAAAACTTAACCATGACATGAAATTTTTTCAATATTTTACGAAAAGCACCTAAAATAAGTGGCAATATTGTAGTGTAAAAGACTTGGATCCAGGCCAGAAATAAAATTAAAAAAAAAAGAAAAGAAATTTGACCAATAATTTATGGTACAATAGGGACAACGGGACAAAACCATCAGGTGTGGTGTGACTAATAATTCATTATGAAATAGAAAGACATTTATTTACATAATTTATCAAATATATTATTATTATAAAAGTATGAATATGAACACACACACTGTACTATTCTAGTTAGTAGCTGGCTATCATTCACTACTTCTTGTCTCCTCCTCCGCTGCTGACGAATTCCTTGCTCGTTGTTTTTGTCGGTAGATTATCTGAAAAGAAACGTAATTTGAAATAACTCGACACTGGCACAAAGTTAACTAATGCCATAAGCAAAAAAATAAAAATAATAATAACGTAATTTGAAAAGGCACTAACATTATTTTAGCATAGCTAAAGCCTAACCAGCAAAATCGCGCTCATTGCCAGACGAAAAAACCTATATTGACCCGCTTACAAGTAAATTCTCGCTCGTTAAAGTCTTGATCCCTACGATTTTCATTCAAATTGATAGTTGTTTAAAAGAAATCAATTTGCGTTGGTTGTTTGGAGTGTCTCGCTAGTGCCGACGCGTTAAATCTAAAATAGAAGATAATACAAAAATTGCGATCCTGAGGAGTTTCTCAGCGGGTTGTTCTCCACAGCAGCGCACACATTGCGCGAACCCGCCAGCTAAGTTCGCATCGCCTCTTTAAATTATTGAAATTCACCCCTACCGCTACGGAATACGGGCGCTCTCAAGGTCGACATGTTCAGCCGCATGTACTGCTGTACATTAGTGTGAGACTTCTGACCATTATAAGTATTTGATGTCGAGAAATAATTTGTAAAATCGTCGAATAAAAACATTTTGTATTTTGTTTTTTTGTCGCCATGCCAGAGAGAGATATATCTGTTCAATGAGCAAAGAATTTATTTTTTAACTTTTGGATTACATTACATTACATTACATTTGGACATTATCTTTTCTGGCAAGTTTAAAAACGCTGTCTTCTGTGGAGAAGAACTCGCCGAAGAAACTCCACCTATATATCTGTTGTATCTTTTAAACATATTTTTACAATTATTTATTATAATTACTAATAACAATGTTTTGTAAAGTACGATTGAAAAAGCCTGTCACCCATGGAACTACTCCCATGGATATTTATCCTCTAACTAAGTGATCTGTTATTTTATAATAGGCTTCATAGATCAATTTCTCCTTAACAAGAATTTTGAATTTTGTATATCAGTTGAGGAGACCCTATTGTAAAAGCGTATACAGTTGCCCTTGTAAGAATGTTCAATTTTCTACAATTTACTATCATAAGAAGCCATAGTCTTTATTTCTAGTATCACTAAATAGTATAAAACAAAGTCGTTTTCTCTGACCCTATGTCCCTATGTATGCTTAAATCTTTAAAACTACGCAACGAATTTAGATGCGGTTTCTTTTAAACGATGATTCAAGAGGAAGGTTTATATGTATAATACATGCATAATATACTTAGGGATAACCCACAATAACAATTTTCCTGTGCAAAGCCGGGGCGGGTTGCTAGTTTAAGATAAAATGTATGTGTGAGCGGGATGTAACTAACTTGTGGGCGGCACGCAGCACTTGGCGCTGGGCTTGCTGTGGTCGGAGCGCGCGGTGACGTCACACGGACAGCACGAGTGCACGCTGCTGCGCGTCGTGTCGATCGCCGCGATCTTTTCCACCTACACCAAAACACACCAATTCATATTATTTGAATAGCCTTCCGCCGCGGCTTCCGCGTTAACAGTTTTCCCCGTGGGAATGAGGCATTTTCCCGCGGTAAAAGGTAGTATGTTACTCGGTGAATGTAGCTTGCTAATGGTGAAAGAATTTTTGAAATCGGTTCACTAGTTTTTGAGTTTATTCATTACAAACACATACACCCACACACAAATACAAATCTTTCTTCTTTAAAATATTATTAATATGATTAGTATGATGTTGATGATCCTTTTTACCCTGAACTATTGTTTCTGAGTACTGTAATAAGAGAATGTATCTCAGTTCCGTTTGCCTCTTACATAGGCCTCCTCTTACTCTCACCACGTCACGCGCTATTCTTCTACAATGGACCGCTTTGTAACTCAAAAAGCAAAAACGGACCCTTTATTAGAATAACTCGTTTGTCCGTCCGTCCGTCCGTCTGTCAGCGTCATTTCCTCGGAAACTATTTGACAGATTAAGTAGTTTGTTACACGTACATCTGTATTTTTTGGTTCTGTTTTACTTTTAGGCCAAAACCCCTTGTGAATGGAACACGTCTAATAAATAATCCTTACCTTACTAGGCGCAGCAGGTAGTTTGTTGGGTCTGTCGCCGGCGCCTTGCGGCGGTTTCTCCAGGGGGAGCCTCAGTTCTTCCTTCAGCGTCTTCTCCTTCTTCTTCTTCTTCGGAGCTTCTTTCACAGACGACTTGGCCGAATCCGGCTGAGGTGCCGATTTAGGCACGTATTGCTGGAATACAAATGTTTTGTCAATTTTTCGGAATACTTTGGTTCTTCTCTACTGATAAATGTCATGCATGTCTATTGGTTCCCTACGAACACATCTCTCGCTAGGCATCCGTCGTTCATCTCTGGTGAAAGCGCAGTCTAGACAGGCTCCGTGGTTGACTGATAAAATACTCGCCTCGCATTACGGAGATTTCAGGTTCGAATCGCGGTTGGGCACCCGTCGAAGTTAGTTAAAACTGGTTAAGACTTAATTGTCTAAAAAAGAGATGATTCTGTGCTTCGGAAGGCACCTTAGCGTCTGGTCGCAAGCCACAGGTCTCGGCTACTCATTAAATAATTCACCAGGGTTTGTATGGAGGTTTAGCGGAGGATAATATGTACGCTAGCTAATAGGTGAAGGTGAAACAGGAGCTGGTGGAAAAACGCTGCTGAAAGGGTTACCGCTTACGCCGCTTTATAAGATAAGTGGATGGGTTACCAGTTCCTGTCCCTGCGAAAGAATCTCTACGCCCTATGCGGTTAGCCGCAATCAAAAATATGTATAGAAAACTAGTTTCCATACGCACTAAGATGTGACTACCGCCCAACCGCTGCGGTTTTGCTCCGGTTCTACTGGCTAACAGCCACTCAATCGCCTTCTGCGGATAACCGCTCAATGCGTATGGAAAGATCGTTTTACCTTAGGACAGAGTTCTGTCATATCATAATTTGACAGTCTGACACCGCGTCGAACTTCCCAGTACCTACCTTCAGTCACCTTTTGTGTTTTGTTAAGCCTCGGTCACACACAGCGATTAATAGCTGTCAATTAGCACTCGCAGCGACTATTCGCTCAGTGTGACAGGGCTATTCGCTGCGAATTCCATACTAACCGTGTTCACTATTCGCTGAATGTGACAGAGGCTTTAGAGTATTAAGACCATAAGACCATTTCAGACAGTAGGTCTGTCATATCATATCATTAGGTGAAGAATCATGTCACGGTTGACAGTTTGACACAGTGTCGAACTCTCCGGTCACTTCCGTCATCTTTCGTCGTCGTGCGTCGTCGCGCATACATCACCCGCGTCCGTCTTTTGTTTCACTCGCCTTGCTGCCTATGATTGTATGCGCGACGCTCGGAAAACGCTGTAGGCCAAGAGCTAGCGACCAAATCGGTCATGTGGCTTCAGCTGTTTGAAACTCCGTTAGCTACTTCCCTGAACAACCTTTTCCTATAATCTTCATCTTCATATTCTTCTTCTATAGTAGCCGGGACTAGACGCCTGTGACATTCGGGTTTAGGAAAAGAGTAAAACACTGATTGATGCCGGAAGCTGTATTGTTGTCTTCTTCTTCTTTGCGAATCGATGACAAATCGAACTATATGTTTGCGGCCCAGAATCTAGCCATCTGTACTGCACTGTCCGTGGCGTCCATCAGGTCCTGCTGAGAACAGGTGACAGGACAGGCAGGACAGGACACCAAGTGGGCCATGGACTGAACTGCTGCTCCGCACATACACTCCAAGTTTGGATCATTAGAGAGTCCCCACTTGAACATGTTTTCTTTGCTTTGGCCAACCTGGGTCCGAAGTCTGTTTAAAGACTTCCAGATTGGCCACGGAAGTCGGTGTCCGGCCGGGAGACTCTCAGAGAGCGGGACAAAAGGATCCGGAAGCGATGTACGAGCACGCCACATGTTGCATCTCGCTTGTGAGGGTTCGGCTGTGAGGGGATCGACACACTTGAACTGTTGTGTAGTGTGTAGTGTGTGTCACTGACCTCGGGCACCTTCCACACGATGAGCATGCCGGCGGCGCACGACGACACCACGTGGCGCATGTCGGCGGAGAACTTGCATGACGTCACCGCGCCCGCGTGCCCCAGACCCATGTGCGTGTATATGCCCTCCTGGTACCGCCACAGCTAACGACAAACAAACACTATGGCCACTGCGCGGTCACTCCATACAGAAAACGCGTTTTGACAAGCTAGGTACTTCTTTTTGAATAACAACTGAATATCAACTACAAGTCAATGGCGCTAGGCGCTATGTAAAACACCCCCGAACACCACCGGCGGAGTCCCGCGGCGCCTGCGGGGTGCGGGGCGTGGGGCGCTATATCGGGCGGAGAACTAATTTTGGCGCGGGGGGTGAGTGTCCTTTCTGTACGGGTTAGTACTATTACTTTCTTCTGTGATATTACGGTCGGAAGAGACCAACAACTTAAATTTAGATTTGAGCCAATGGGCTCGATTTTGGCGTGGAGGCTAAAATCTCTAAATTTAAGTTATCGGTCTCTTAAATTCATATGGGAATCGAAAAGGATGGGAGTTGAATGAATTAAATTTTGAATGAATGATATTTATGGCCTGCTAAATTAGTGCGAACTACGCGTAAAATCGATGTTTTACGTCTCTAAATTTAAATTGACAATCACCTTTTCCTTTTCGTTCTTAAGAACGTGAAAGGGACATATGGTAGAGTGTAATATGTAAAATCAGGCTCAATGTCATCATTATCATCATCATTATCATCCCGCGGCAGTCCACTGCTGCTGGACATAGGCCTCTCCCAAGGCGCGCCATTTGCCCCTCACTTCGGCCGCACGCATCCATCCGCTGCAACCACATTCCGCAGATCGTCACTTCATCTAAAGGCCGAAAGAAATAAGAAACCTCGCCATAGTGCGGAATTTCAATGGAACTAATTTCATAAGGGAAATTGTTGCCATTTTTGTAAAAATATACACGTGGCGCCCCCAGAGCAGGTTTTTTATTTCTTTGGTCAGGCTTTAATGTACCAAACCTAAACATAATTTAGCAAATTAAAATACTGACTACAGTAAGCTAATTAACGCGAGAAACTCAAGGCATAGAAATAATTAATTTTAAAAAACACAATACAAATAAACGATATGACAGAATTACTATGGCTCTTATGTCACTATGTCGCGTTTGACAGCTTCTAGAGCTTCTCGTGATTTCAACCTATGTTCCTTAGGGAATAATGTTCAGTTTCATGAGTAGGTACTACCACTATGTTGTTTATCCGCAACCAGTTAAATTTCAGAAGAAGAAGAAAAGAAGTAGAAGAGGCAATACCTTGACCTGTTGGTCGTTCCCGCCGGTGACGAACAAGCTCCCGTCTGACGATACATGCAACCCATTCACGGCGCCCGCTTTGCTCGCCTCCAACTGGAACACACAACAATTTCAAACTTAAATTCAATATATTTATTCATTATAGGCTCCCTCAGAACACTTAATGACGTCATATAAAAAGATAATTTCCAAGACTTGCTATAAGTAGACGTCATTTGTAACTTGGTTAATATTGAAAGGACTTCAGTTAACGGTTTTAAGGGGCTACCCAATACCCAACGCACAGTAGCGCCGCGCTCTGTTAAAAAATAATTAGACGCGAAGTTTTTTTTTGTATTTACGGTATTTACCGTAGGTCATTTTGAAGTTGGCGTGTTATAGGATAATAGGGGCCATAAACTGTATTTCTTATAGTTCACTGTAGTTATAGATAGAAAAGTTGCTAAAAACGGCCACATTTGCCAAATTTTCTATCTGTAACTACATCGAACTCATACTAACAAGTTGATGGCTTCTACATATCGTAAAACACCAAATCCTCAAAATGACCGACCGTATTTTTGAAAAATTCTTTAATCAGCGACTAATTATTTTTTAACGAATGGCGGCGCCACTGTCAATCAGAAGAGCCTCTTAAGCAAACTTAAAGAAACGTTTCTCGGAAACGAAAGGAGATTCGACATCCCATACAAAATGATCTCCCGTATCTGTGTCTCCCATAGAAAATAATTATGTAATCGAAATATTTTTTAGTATTTTTTTACGTTTCTGAGAACAGCTTCTTTGTGAAAGGTGATCAGATTCATTGCATATCCTTTCAGTTTTTGTTAAGTTGTCACTTACATCCTGTACATACTTATATTAAAATATATTTTTTAATTTTGAAATGTGTAACTTAATTGATTCATTTTATATAGATAGCCATTATTGTGTATGACATTATATTTGCATGCCTAGTCAAGGTGGATTACTGCGACCACAGATAATATAATACTAGTTACACTAGTACAGATACCTCATCCCATACAACCCTACGGCACGCTCTTAAGCGCGCTTATTGGGCGGGCTATTTAGTTTCCGTAATTGGTTCAATAGATGTCACTAAGATCGAGCGTAAACTCACCGAGCGAACCAAAAAAAGAGAGACATCTATTGGAACACTCACTAATCCTAAATATTATCACATTATACAAAGATGGCGTTATTCGAAATATCGAGTAGTATTCGCGAGCAGTATTGTGTGAGTGTGTTTGAATGACTTTATGTTTATGTGAGCGAGTAGGTACTGTCTAGTACTTGATAAGTTGAACACGCGCATTACGATTTTCTCCTTTATTTAACAGCCATATAAGAACGGTGTCCAGACCAAAGTGTGTGCTCTTGACTGTGGGGAGGTAGAGGTCTTCGTATGATTATTTTCTATTTTATTATTTTATTAGCTCAGTATTAACTATGATTTGTAGCATTTTCCGATGTATTTTGTAAATTCATTGTAAATTCTTACTTGTAAATATGAGCCAAGCAAGAGTCTGAAATAAATTTAATAAATAAAAAACGATTTTATTTTTATTTATTTATTTCCCTACAAGGCATATAATATAAATTTGGACATTTATAGGTAGACCGTAAGTAGACGCAGTAAGGTTGAACTTGTTACGCCCGCGGCTTAGTTAGTTTAGACACCTCGTTACAAACTTAAGGTTGAATATTTAAATACAGCTACCTACCTTGTGTGGTGGCGGGCGAGTTATACAATTGTTATATTAATATGAATATAGCTGTGTGTGTGTGTGTATTGGGCTAGCCAGCACATGCATGCTATGCAGTAGAAGCAAGTTTCGTTGTTCGAGTGAGTGTCCATTTGATATTTGATATTTCTTTCTTTCGTAAACAAAAAAATTGTTTAAAACTTATTAACTAGGTATACGTACCTACATACACACACATACATCCTATCCTACTAATAGGTACTTATTATAAACTCGAAAATTTGTAAGTATTGATGGATGTATGTTTGTCACTTTTGTACGCTAAAACTACTGAATGGATTTTCATGAAACTACAATAATAATTTTATACATCAGAATAATACATAGGCTACTTTTTACCGCAGGAAAATACCTCATTCCCACCTGAAAAATCGGCGGGAAGCTAGTTTATAATAAAACTGTAGAAGTCGAATGTACAGAAGCCAGTACATGCGGTTGGACATTCGCACTACGAAATTCACCCCTACTGCTACGGAATACGGGCGCTCTCAAGGTCAACATGTCCAGCCGCATGTGCTGGCTGGCTACAGTACAGAAGCTAGCATATACCGTTGATTTTGTACTACGAATCTCATCCCTACCGCTACGGAATAAGGGCGCTCTCGAAGTCAACATGTCTAGCCACATGTGCAATGTATGTACTTACCATTTACTATAAATACTTTTAATTCCGAAAAATAAAAGAGTTTCCGTGGGATAGTAAAAAAAATAGGGTAAATCCAGTCAAGCAAGAGCATGCTAAGCTGAACACTTTGGACTTTGCATGGTTCTTAAGTCTGTTGAATAAGGGAGAGAATTGCAATGCGCGTGTTTACTTTTACTTGACGTTTAAATGAATTATTTAGTACATTTGGTACATTGGTACAAATAGTTCGAAACTTATGAGTATTAACTAGGTACAGTAGCCAGCACATTTGGCTGGACAAGTTGACCTTTAGAGCGCCCGTATTCCATAGCGGTAAGGGTGAATTTCGTAGTGCGAATGTCCAACCGCATGTGCTGGCTTCTGTACATACATCCCATCCTACGAATATTAGAAACTCGAAAGAATAGAGGGAAATGTTATTAACTTATTTTATTATTGAAGTTATTAATTACGTAATTGTAGTTTTTGAAACGTAGGTAACTAAGTACGTAGGTTTTTTTCATAAATAAATACCTACGATCATTTTAGTAAATGGGAACCATTTTGTAGTAAGTAGTACTTAAATGATAAACGCTTTATTATACCCTTTAAACAAAATTTGGGTAACCTACAAAGAATTTACGAATATATTATGTTTTGTTTATATTAGGAATTAACTTATTTATTTTTGGTTTCTATGGGTTTTATTCTTATTGTACAATCAAGAGCACGCTAAGCTGAGCATTTCAGACTTTGCACCGTTGTTGTTCTATGTCCGTTATAATAAACCATAGATCAACAATACGAGTTTAACAACGGAAAGAGTTATAATAAAGTGCGATTCAGATCGCACGGCGCTAGGCGAAAAGACGAAGTTGCTGCATCTCTCTCTCTCGCGTATTGCGCCACTCTACTAACACCTTTAGGCCCAGCGCACACCAGGAGAGGCGCGGCGAAGATACTGAGAACGTATCAATTAAAACTAAACCTTAAATATTTTGACATACGGCGCCGCGCGCGGTCTCGCGCCGGCTCTCGTGGCAGCTTCGACGCGCCGCGCGCTACTCGATTTTGGCATGCCGTTTTCAACCGTATGTCAAAATATTTAAGGTTTAGTTTTAATTGATACGTTCTCAGTATCTTCGCCGCGCCTCTCCTGGTGTGCGCTGGGCCTTAGGGAATGGGGATTGGGTCCGCAAAATGCCTGAGACCGCTCGGGCGGTACCTAGGTAGTTATAGCGCGCAAGTACATGGAGGCCTGGTACGCTCAAATGCAAGGAAGCTAAACATTCGCACCGCGATTTTACAAAATTCTGCTTCTGTTTCCTGTTTTGTTTTTTGGCTACTATACAGTAGCCAGCACATGCGGCTGGGTTATGTTGACCTTATGAGCGCCCGTATTCCGTTGCGGTAGGGGTGAATTTCGTAGTGCAAATGTCCAACCGCATGTGCTGTACATACCTACATAAGAACAATAGTGATAAGATAAGCCCACTGTCCAGCTTAACGTGCTCTTGGATGTACAGTAGCCAGCACATCGTTAGTTACTCTGCCGAGAAAACCACTTACCTAAATGCTTTCAACAACAGGAGGGAGACACAAAAGAAATCTACTGAAAAAAATATGATAGAAATAGAAATATTAATTCTGTTGATTTTTAGTTATTTATTATATTATTATCTTTATAGCTCTAAAATAAATGCGTAAATTTTATAGTGCAAATACTGCGCGTTTTTTTGCCCAATTTGTAAAAAAAGGAATTAGTCAAAAGCTGTTCTTTACGAGGTTTTCTCAGCAGGGTGACGACATGCGGCCTTGACAGCGCCCGTATTCCGTAGCTGTAAGGGTGAATTTTCGTAGTGCGAATGTCCAACTGTATGTGCTGACTTCTGTATTTACCTGACTTTTATTAACATAGATCTTTGTTGCTGTTCTCAAAACTCACTCTTATTTTATTTCTTACTCTTATATTATTATTGTATTATACTTATGTTTTAACAGCCTCTGTGGTCGAGTGGTCAACTGAGGTTCCGGGTTCGAATCCCGATAGGGACTCGTCGAACAAAATTTCACTTTGTGAGACTTTCCTCGGTTTGGTTAGGACATTGCAGACTGAATCACCTGATTGTCCGAAAAGAAATATTATTCCGGTCTTCGGAAGGCACGTAAAGCCGTTGGTCCCGGCTACTATCTACGGATGTAGTCGTTATAGGTAGGAGCCATGTCGGAAGCCTAAGGTGGTTCTATAATTCCGACAAACCAAAGTTGACAACCCTGATCTACTTCTTTTCTTAAAAGTTATAAAAACAATGTAACGCTAACGCCAAAATGTCTGGCAAGGTAACACCACCGCTAGTACAATTATTTCAATGGTTACTACACCATGTTACACGGTCACCCCGCCTTCTACTACGGTATGCCAAATCGGGTTTTTTTGTAATAATTTCCTAAAGTTTCTCGTATTGTTTGAAAAAATGTGCGCATTGTATGCAGGAGTCAATGACCTTTTGTCCAGATTAAATTAAACAAACCATAGGTACCTACTACAACTCGTCGGAAATATCTATCTGATATGAAGTAGGTACCTATGCGCTTTCCCTCGCGCTCCCCTGCACCTGCCCCGTTTTCGCCTATTCTGGACTTATTTCTATCGAATCGGAGTATCTTTTTTATTTATTTTTTTGACGAGACGACCAATAAAAGTAAAATGAAAGACTTTCAAAATATGAAAGAGGTTAAAATACAGTTTTTCTGAACCAAGCTGCTCCTACAACGCGTTCTAATCGAAGCATCAAATCATACTCATTTTAATCTAACCGAACGAACCTGCAGATGATTACAGTTAGCTACAATTAAATAGTAAATTAAAATAGTTTAATCATAATAGTTCTTAAAAAGCTTCGAAATTTTTCGAAATTACACATACATAATATTATTATCATACTAGTAACTCTGGAAAAAGACAATTTCTTCACAATCTATCATACATAGGTTCTTTTGATAGTAGTTCTGGTGAAATCGAATAGATGACGCTTTTCGGCAGCTCGTTGAATTTGATGTTGGTAGGGCTTGACGTAGTACTACCTAGTGCTACCTATTTCTGATGTTGGCGCTACTGTGTTTCGATTGTTAATAATGTATTTATAGGATATTTTGCAGTTTTCTTGTGCTTTAGAAGCTTCTATCGTTAAAAAAAATAGAACCTAACTAAAACTTTCTGTCTAATTTATCCTTTGATGAATTTTCTGAAACCCAATTTTCAAGACGGTATGCGTAGCGCCATCTATTATCTTTTTTAAAAGCTCTTTATCTTTTGTTCGACATGGGAACCCTGTGCTGCGACATACTAAAAATGTAACATCTAAAATGAAAATTTTTTTCTTGCAAATAAATATATTTTGAATTAGAGTTTTTCACTCGGGCGGAGTTACAGAAATAGAAGTTAGAACTGGTTCTTTGTTAAACAAAATAATGTAAAATCATTTAAATCTGTTTACGAAGATCTCGACACATTATCCACAAGCAGAAAAAAAGCATTATTATGCCGGCTGTGATTTGACTTAAAATGGGTTGCCTGGTAGAAATTGCTACCTTAGCAATAAGGCCGCCCATTTGTACACGTTTATTTTTGTTAACTGTATTTTTTGTAATTTACTACTGGTGTGCAATAAAGTATATTCTATTCTATTAAAAGTTTAGTGAAGCCTACGTCGATTTTGCGACACGAACGCATTGGTTAGTTAAAAAAAACAACTTTGTTTATCATCAATCCTAATGATATTCGCGAGAAGCGCTTTATCTCCCTCAGCGTCAGTCGTAAAATAAATCGCACCCGTGCCGGTTGTTCTATTTCATCATCCGCCAAAACATGACGTAAGTATGGCTTTTTTTTATTAACAAGCATTTTCTGCCATGGATTGATGAGTGAGGGCATTTTGTCTTTTATAATTTTAAACATTTACTACACACTTATATAATAGAGATATACTTATAAACTTACTTTATTCTTACTTTTAAAACTAGTACAATTTTTCAGGACAAGTTCAAGCAATGACTCATGCTTTGTTTACGAGTTGTTTTAAATAATATGTAATAATGTACCTAAATTTTTCCAAGTAATCTGTGATTTAAGTTTTATTAGCTATCACTTTATTTTAATGCAATAGTAAAAAATAGTAATTGCCGAGTTTTAAAAACTACAATCAATCAAAAATAACTTTATATTTATTTTATCTTCTAGGTAGGTACTGTTTTTAAGTCCAATATTGGAGTTGTCCTAAATAACAGTTACAAAACCAGAGTAGGTTGTTATGTTTAAATTTTGGACACTAGTTTCCATACTTTAATTTAATCACTAGTGATTCCTGTTTCATCACTATCACTACATCACTATCACTACATAGTATAAAACAAAGTCGCTTTTTCTGTCCCTATGTCCCTCCCTTTGTACGCTTAAATCTTTAAAACTACGCAACGGATTTTGATGCGGTTTTTTTTAATAGATTGAGGGATTCAAGAGGAAGGCTTATATCTATAATACATGCATAATATACTCAAGAATAACCCACAATAACCATTTTTCCGTGCGGAGCCGAGGCGGGTCGCTAGTGACGTCATAATTTGTTATCTGTATTTGTCGCAATCAAAAACGCAACTGTACATTGTACGAAAAATAACAACGACAATAACTGTATGTGTTTTTTTTTTTTCAGTTTTAGGGCGTATCTGAACGACCCCTTTTCTTCGCAATACAATGCCAGCATTGAAGTGTCCAACCTCAAACATACAGATAACGCATTAATGGCCAACTTGAAGATGCCAACACTCAGCCACAAGTCAATATCCAGGTTTGTCACACCGAATTTTAAACTCAAAGGGATACGCATAGAGATGCACGTCACCATTGCGTGGCCGCTGAGTATAAATGTCGTGTCTAAAGAACCCTTTTACGACTACACATTTTCGGTGAAGATTTCACAGTCGTCGCATCAGCCGAGTGAAGAAATCATCTGTGTATTCAACAGTAACACGTTAGGCATCGCCGACGTGAAATTAACGGCTTTTAAAGAAGTCATTTACATAATGCATAAGAGTACTGGGAGCGCAACGTCTAACGTTTTAAGTTTCGACGTCAATTTCAAAATGGTATCGGACGTGGCGAATCCTTACAAGATGTTCAAAACTTTGTATGACGACACTGATTTAACAGACTTTGAGTTGAGAGCTGAAGATGGCAGTATAAAGGTGCATAAAGCAGTCCTAGCTGCTTCCAGTCCTATTTTACGCTTGATGCTCACGGGACCGTGGAAGGAAGCCGTGGAAGGCGCTATAGATATTTCGGAAACATCTAGAACGACGTTAGAAGACTTCAAGACCTATCTCTATTTGCGTAAGATACCAGATAAAGGGTGCGAGAAGCTCCTGTTGCTAGCTCATTACTACCAGATGTCACATCTGGAGAGTGAATGTATCAACCAGATTGTCAGAACTGCTACCTCAAGCAATGTCTTTGATTTGTGTCACTTCGCTTGCGTCCAGCGAATGACGAAGCTGTTTAAAGCTCTCATGGACCATATGCTTAGGAAAGGTATTCAAATTGAAATCTGAAACCAACAAATAAGAAAAACTGTTCCCATTAGTTCGATATTGGCATTATTGGTCTAGGCCGGGTTGATGTGTTGTCGTAAGTGAAAATTACAAAACCAAAATTTTTGAAAATTTGGTTTGCTTAGTGGCTTTTCGAGATGAATTATTGAACGTTATTTTATTCCTTTTTTTTTGGTAATATTAATTGTTTTTAATACACGGCTTACTTTTTGAAAAGACTGTCAGAAAATACTACGAGACAAGACAAGCGTCGCCGATTCAGCTTGGGCCAAAATAATTTCTTATGTATTTCGAGTTTATTATTCTTTTAAATAATTATTTAATGTCAGCGGGCTCTACCGCTCATGGAGCCTCTACTAGTAATATTATATTGTAGAATTAAATTGTAATTTTAAGAGACATTATTTGTTCAAAACATCTAAAATTTGCGGAAAATTAAAACTTTTATGATTTTTTTAGTATAATTCATACATACAAACATGCATACATTACAAAATATGCTTTTGTGATCTTATGTGAGCCTACCTACCTCTTTAGTATATAATATTATGATTTACTTTATCCCTGTGGTTTATCCTTAATTATGTTAATTATATTTTAATTTAAGTTATGTTATTTCAAAAACAATATTTTTTTGAAAACCCTGAGTCTTTGTAAATGAGGTGAGGAGATTTTACTACTCGACTATAATAATGTGGAGGCTATACACACACTGCCTTGGACAGATAAGGTCAGCAAATAACGTGCTTATTTGAGGACTGAGGTCTTTTTCGCATATTGTGGCTTGTGGCATAAACTTTTTGTTTATTTCCTTTCTTTTGTTTCAGTTTTTATATATTTCTGTTAGGTTTTAAGCCATTTTGTAACTTGTATATATAAATTTATACTTCCATATGAAAGTGTGTTTATTTGTTTTTCAAGTTAATCCTGAAACTAAGCAACAACGGACTAACCAGATTTTCTGCACAGAGATAGATTGAGGGCCGAAGAGTGACAGCCTACAGTAACCGCGGCAAAATGTGTCATATCTAAAATAATTTATTTAAAAATCAAGTTACAATGACTCAATGTGTTAGTAATTACATCCTGTATCTATCTGTGTGGGTGAGGTTATATAAAACGCGGGTGTACTACAGATAGTGTCAAACCAATGTTTGTCTATATGTATTATTGTGTATGTATGTCTCACACCAAGACGAAGAAATAAATAGTTTTTGGTACAAAAGACTCTCCACACCTCAGTCATTTGGTAAGTACTAAGATATCTTTGATTTCCATCAGTTTCGAGAAAAAAAAAGCTGCTTGCGCCCTTCGGAGCAATACAACCCCGCACCTCAGCTAGTTAGAATTTGTTCTTTTAAGGTTTTCATATGTACGTCTGCATAGTGTTCAAAACTCACCTCTCTAGCGAGGTTCCCGCTGCCGGTCTCCCAGTAGGCGACCCTGCGGTCGGTGCCCCCGGTCAGCAGCTGGCAGCCGAGCGGCTCGAAGCACACGCATCACTTGGGACAGCTACACACACACACTCACCTCTCTAGCGAGGTTCCCGCTGCCGGTCTCCCAGTAGGCGACCCTGCGGTCGGTGCCCCCGGTCAGCAGCTGGCAGCCGAGCGGCTCGAAGCACACGCACATGAACAACGTGTTCGCGTACATCACTTGCCGCCGGGACAGCGAGCTACACACACACACAAACAAACATTGTTGTTTTAACTCCTAGCGGCCAGCGCACAGAAGTAACCCGTACAGAAGGGACACACCCACCCGCGCTAAAATGAGTTCCCCGCCCGATATAGCGCCCCACGCCCCCGCACCGCCCCCGCACGCACCCCGCAGGCGCCGCGGGGCTCTACCAGGGGTGTTCGGGGGTGTTTTACATAGCGCCTAGCGCCATTGACTTGTAGTTGATATTCAGTTGTTATCAAGTTGTTGTCGTTGTTGTTGTTGTTGTTGTATGTGTGCTGTTGGCGTTCCTATTTAACTAAATAAATAAATAAATAAATGTAAATAAATAAAACAAGTAGCTTGTCAAAACGCGTTTTCTTTATGGATTGACCGACCGATGTCCAACGCGATATAGTGGCATAAGTCATAGTCATTCTGTCATTATGTCGCCTTTGATACCTTCTCGAGTTTCTCGACAGTTACGTAGTGAGCTTTCAATATGGCGCAATTTCTCTGGAGAGGCAGCGAAGATATTGAAAGCGTACCGACCGATGTAAAATAAACCCTAAAGTCTATGCCATATTTAAATGTATATCCGCGCGCATGCGATACCATTTATCTTTGCAAGTCATTTACCGTACGGCATGGACTTTAAGGTTTATTTGCTGACGTTTAGGTTTTCTCCTTTCTATGTGAGTGTTAAGGCACAGAATACCAAATAGTAGTCCCTACAGAAGCTGCACTAGGCGACATAACCCTAGCTAGCTCCGTTATAATAAAGTGCAATTCAGATCGCACGGCACTAGGCGAAAAGAAGTAGTTGCTGCATCTCTCTCTCTCGCGTATTGCGCCACCGCAAGTACATGGAGTGACGGAGGCCTGGTGAAGGTCACCACCGAGAGTACTACAAACAAAAAGGGAGTAGAAATGACTTACATAAGATCCCAAATGATGCACGAGCCGTCAGTGCCCGCGCTGACTGCCTCTGTGTCATTTGGATGCACCTGGACAAATAAACAGAATTCATTATCATTTATTTACGAAAAAAATATGAGATAAATTGCATTATTTCACACCATTTTCGGTACTAAACTAAACCTCTCTGTCAGTCTGTCTGTCTGTCACGGAAAAACCACAGAACTGATTTTGATGAAACTTGGTACAGAGATACAATAGACTTTGGGAAAGGACATAGGCCACCTTTAACCAAGAGAAAATACCTCTTTCCCATAAAACTATAATCGCGGCCCGCGGAGCGGAAAGCTAGTACTAACATTATAAATAAGGAAGATTTGACTTGTTTGTTTGCATTGAATAAGCTCCGAAACTACTGAACCAATTTTGATTAAACTTGTTACAAAGATAAAATAGACCTTAGGGAAGGCCATAGGCTAACTTTTATCTCGGGAAAATTTCTCATTCCCACGGGAAAAACTGTAAACGCGGGCGGAGACTCACCTGTATAGCAGACACGGGTGATTTGTGTTCCTTCAGGACTTTTTTCAAGGTTTGGGAGATTGGTTTGATGTCCCAAACACGCACCTGTTTAACATATTGAAACACGCTTTTATTTATAATCTAGAAATCTGACTCTTGGCATTGGATTCGCAGCATACCATGGCTGACTCGGTCACTCAATTTCAGATCCAGCATACTGTGCTTCCTGGCTTACAGATAGTCGGGACCTCTGATGTTTTGTCAAAGACCATGACCTTATTCTAAAGTGTAATTTGGAAAAATGTAGCAGTCACAACTGTACGGTGGTATGGTTTTGTCCCACCCTCCTCCAGTAGGCTTCCTACGTAAGAAGCGACCGGCTCGAGAAGCTGTTAAACGCGACATATTGACAGAACTACTATGACTCTAATGTTACTATGTCGTGTTTGACAGCTTCTCGAGCTTGTGTTAGCGCCGCTTTCTACTGCCACTGATAAATCTAATAATACTAAACTCCAACGTGTTTAACATGGTTTGTCTAATTTATTAACTCCGAGTGGGTAGCATTATTTTTTTACGGGTTGTTTTGTATAAAAGGGAGGTTAGACAATTATTCGGGCTCTCTTGATTGGTCGTACCTTTTCGACACAAGCAAAGGTCAATTAAAAAAAAAAATATTTTGGTCTCTGTCTTTGTTGATTCGTTGAGGTGAATACACCCGTTCTTAATAATCCACGAATTTTATTCCTCTTTATTTTATTATTTTATTTTCCTGAGCGCCTTCTGAACACTTGTCGCTTCTTACGTATAAGCCTACAGGGGTATGGTGAGTCCGCAAGTAATTAGCCCATGAGCTTGTAGTATACCTGCCCCTCGCAGCCGCCGGAGACGAGCGTGCGTCCGTCCCGGGTCATGCCGATGGCGGAGGTGCCTTTGTTGTGAGTGTTATAGATGCAGTAAATGAGCCGCCCCGTCAGAGGCGTGAACGCGCGGATGTTGCCGTCGTTCCAAGCTGGAACACATTTAGAAGTCTAATGAACGTCTATTTTTTGGTCAAACGTTGTAACTCCTTAGGCACATATTACATTATAAAAGATCTAGGATCAAAGATCTATGAGTCAAAGATGAGAAAGGGACGCAGTTATGCGCAAGAGTGAGCGCGGTGTATTTGTATCTCATTCTAACGCATAACTGCGTCCCTTTCTCATCTTTGACTCATAGATCTTTGATCCTAGATCTTTTATAATGTAATACCCTCCTTACAGTAGCAAAACAGCATGTTTGAGTAGTAGAGTTTGGGCACGACAGCTTCACTCGCCTGACACGATAAACACCACATCTGCACCCGTAACATGCAGTGCTATAACAAAAGTTTGTCGCGCGAGAAACCCGCCATATTGAAATATCCTCCAATAGGATAAGAAAATACGCACGACAAAATTATGTCTGTCACGGACGTGGACCGGGCATGTTACAGTTACAGCAGCTCAGTATTATACACCACTTTTGAACAAATGAAGTTGAGTATGTTAACCCTTACCTTTACCCTTACACAACAGACTTTACGTCAGCTTACGGAGAGTTTGAAAATGTGTTGTACTCATTCTTCACTAACCTGACACAATAGACTTCCCGTCAGCGCTGAACAGCACGTTCGAGCACGTGAAGTTGGGCACTACTATGCGCAGGAGTTCCTGGCACGTTTCTAAACACCACACGCGAACGTCTCCCGCCCCCGCCGTCGCGAACACTCCTGACATGCCCCTGCCAAAGCAAATACATAGTTTATTATTTCAATTGACGGCCCCGTAAAGTTGGTAGTACGTCTGCCTACTGAGCACAGGGTCGCGGGTTCGAATCCCGCCCAGGGCAAACATTCGTGTGATGAGCACTTGTGTGTGCCCTGTGTCTGGATGTTGTATATTTATATATGTGTATGCAATGATGTAATAAGTAAAAAGGCATCATTGTATGTATGTATATCATCTGTCTAGCACCCATAGTACAGGCTCTGCCTAGTTTGGGGTCAGATGGCCGTGTGTGAGATGTCCCACATATTATTATTATTATTAATTCTATTCTTTATTACAATATCCTGCTAATATTGTAAACGCGAAAGTTTGTGACGGTGGATGGTATGGATAGATGTTTGTTAGTCTTTCACACAGACTACTGAATAGATTTTAATTAAACTTTACAATAATATAGCTTATACATCAGAATAACTAGATAGATAATTTATTTATCTCTTATTTAAAACACAATAAAACAATACCATTAAATTAAATAATTCTAAAACCCCCGCCACAAAACCATTACTTGATCCTTTCATCAACTAGAAACGAGCTGATAATCTTTAAATGTCTGAAGATATTTTCTTGGATTATAGCAAAAAACACTCTTTATTTTAACACCTTGCAAACAAAAAAAACTAGATCAAAATCGGCGCATCTGTTTAGGAGTTACAATGCCACAGACAGACAGACACACACGTCAAACAAAACCAGACTGTCATGTTTTAAGTAGAGAAATGTATGTAAAATAACCATAGTTATAATTATTACAACTTAATGTATCTATCTAAAATAGCTTGATAATAATTTATGACATTATTTAAAAAAGTTTATTAAATAAAACTACAAATAAAAAGTTTCGGCCTTTTGGTTTTATTTTTATTAAATTCCTTAAATGACACCTTATAAAATAAGTTGGGAAATATTCTCCAAATACAGGATGTAAAATTAGCGCACAATATTTTAAGGGATGAACCCACCCATGAAATTGAACAACTTTCCCCAAGGAACATACCTTCAAATATCTAAATTAAAATTGAACTTTTCATACAAAGTAGTTGGCGCCAATAAATTTACACCTATACCATATAATCACTTGTTGATTCCATTCATATTTTGTGTGTGGTAGCCCAAAATGATTATGACCCTATTGGTTGATGATCCCTATCAGTTTTATATAAAATTTAGTTTTAAGATCCACATGAAAGTAAGCTTTCTGTGTCATTCATAGGGCTGCCATACTGCCATCTCTAAAATATGCTCCCAAGGAATGAAAAATAAGTCCCCCATAAAGAGCTTTCACCTTGGACATTTAAATGTTTTTTATTTACTTAATTCTTGATAAAAAGTCTATTTTTCATACCACACAGTTCTTGATAGAAGCCAATTTAAATTTAAGGCTTTTTTTGCATGAAATAGCACGCTTACTTGCTGGCTTGGTAGCTTGGCTATAATCTTTACTTTAATTATGGAATGAAAATCCGGAGTTTTACTTTAGTCCGGGTTTGATTCGGGCAAGTTTATTGCTTTTTTAGTAAAAAGAAAAACAATTTGTTTATATTGTAAAGAAAATATAGGTTATCTCCTAAAAGTGCGCATCCTTAAAAAAAATTGTACTTACATGCATTTTGAAATTATAATTCCTTGTCCAGCAAGTTCTGTGTAACATTTTACTTATGGAACAAATGAAAACTAAAGTCGAGATTTCAAAACAAAAACAAAAGTCGGTTCGCTCGCAGTTCGTCCAGTCCAGCTGAGATTGACAGTTCTTTAGGGTTCCTTTTCTATAGAAATAAATTTTTTGTTTTGGTTCTTTTATCCCTTATGGGAAAGGCGAAGGGATCAAGGCCCATACAGCCTAGTCTTTGGTAATATTAGGCCGAAGCCAAGTACTTTTTTTAAATTATCGATAGGTTAGGCCAAAGCCAAGTCTTTTTAAGGGAAAAAAAATTAGGCCGAAGCCAAGTCCTTTTTTTTAATTATTGAGTGTTTAGGCCGGAGCCAAGTCTTCTTTTACTCGTATTTTAAAATTAGGCCTAAGCCATCATCATGTCACTCAGTTATATTAATTAGAATTTTATTAGATATTGCCAATAGTTTTGACAATAAATTCGTAGATGGGCTTAAAGCAAGCACGATTCTTCAATAGCTCTAGGAGGGAGCGCGGGATTAGCTCCGGGAGTTTGTAAATAGAGAGAAGATGATCTATGAACAGTAATCTAGGAACAGCATAAATTATGTTGCAGATATTGAGTTTCATTACTATTACAATTAGTACAATTAGGGGATGAGATTAATTTAAGTCTGTGCAGATGCGCACCAAATCGACAATGACCAAAACGGAGGCGACATAAAATTGTAAAGAATTTTCTGTTAAAATATTGACCTTTTATAAACCAAGGCTTACAAATATCGTTATTTATTTCTCTATACCATTTCCCTTTAGTTTCAACTATAGTATCCCAAAGAGCTTTAAATTCAACAGTCAAGTTAGATTTAACCACAGTCAATATATCCGAAACAGGAATCGGAAGCCGTTTACAAACAACACTACTGTCATCCGTCAGAGGAAGTAATAGTGAGTGTTCCGTTCCGTGTCCGTCAGTGAAGAAATAGATCGGGCAAGAAAGTCAACACTTTCGTTTCCAAATACCCCAACATGCGATGGGGACCAAAACAGAACGACAGTCTTTAGCTTTGTAACTGTCACCGTAAGATTATAAAAACCGTTAGATTACAATCTATCTCGCGAGATTGTAAACTATCGAAAAATTGTGAACCAAGCATACTGATTACAATTTAACAGATTATTTTTCGATAGATTGTAATCTATCGAAATTAAACCGTCAAATTGTGAAATGGCATAGGATGGAACGCATCTCGCGCGCTGATTGGTTGATCGTCATATGCTCTGCGCCGCCATTATTGTTTCTTTTTTCGTTTATTATCTAATGTAAACAATCTGTGTTTAAGTGAATTTCAATTAATTTCGTGTTGAAAATAACTCACTGCTTTATAATAATTTCTATGAAATTATTGTGGAAGTAAAATGAATACATGATTAATCGAAGAATAGAAGTTTGAATGATAAATGTGTTAGTGTAAGTCTCCAAAAATATACCATAATATGATGTCAAAATTACTGATTATCTACTGAATAATAGATAAATACTTGATGTCACAATTCTTAAAGTGCATTAATTTTATTCAACTGACGCCTGTGTTTTATTTCCAACTGTATGGACATAGAACGGCCTGCTATAAGACCGACCAATCAGGAACAGCCTTTGGACAGTTGACAATTTAACGCGCGACAGATTGTGATTTAACAGTTTCATTTCGATAGATTACAATCTACCGAAAATTAATGCGTTCAATTGTAATCAGTACGTTTAGTTCACAATCTTTCGACAGTTTACAATCACGCGAGTTAAATTGTAATCTAACGGTATTCACAATTTAACGGTGACATAACTGTTAGATGATAGTACTTTTCTCTTATTTGATGGATAATGTAGTTAGTGCTCGCGTTGAAGTTAGGGTTTTCTAAAGCCACTAGGACGCTCTGACTATCTGTTACCAGGACCCATCTGCAATAGGACTGTTCCTCAATATATTCAAGAGCTGAGAGGATAGCAGAAGACTCTGCCGTATAAATACTAACCTCTTTAGGTAATCTATAACCCATGCCACTCTTTGCTTGAAGATTTTTTATTTATTTATTTATTTTAAACGAAATTTACAGTATGACAGCAACTTACATTACTAAGGCACTGTAAACTTAATTAATTATATACAGGTACCTATACAATATTAAAAGAGGAACATTTTATAATTTTTCAGCATATCTCAAACATGTAATGTTCAGGCTAGCCATCGAGTCTAAAAATAGGTCAACGTGAGGTGACACGGCTAAGAGCGAGTTAAGTTGGGTGTGAGCAAGTACAAGCTGGGAGTGGTAGTGGTGGTTAGTGCGCATGGTTGGGACAGCCAGTAGGCGATGGCTGCGGGCTCGCAGGTAGTTATCAGGAACAAACAAGCAACACACACGAGATACCAGTTGAGGGCAAGCAAGAGTGCCACGGAGGAGTTTGCAAGCAAGTACAAGCGTCATATGAGTGCGTCTGGTTTTTAGTGAGTTGAACCCTAACACACCGAGCAGAAATGAAGAGGGATATAGGAAGGGATAGTAATTAAATATCTTTTTATAAATAAACCTTAAAAATGCTTTTTGTACCTTTTCTAACAGCAAACAGTAAGTGTTTTCGTGAGGACTCCATACGGTCGCCGCAGCTTCCAACCTACTACTAACCAGCGCTGTGTAAAGAACAGTTATTGCTTTAGGTTCACGGAAATCACGACAATTCCTTAAAACAAATCCAAGTTTCCGGTAACTGTCAACAGCCAAAGTTCTTATATGCTGATGGAAAGTAAGTTTGGAATCGAAGAGCACGCCCAGGTCTCTTACGGTTTCAACGCGGTTGATATTATCGGATCCAAGAGTGTAAATAGTTGTAATGGGTTGTAGGGTTCGCGTATAAGTCATCCATCACACAGCACTTACTGGGATTGAAAAGCAATTTATTTTCCTCGCTCCAACGAAAGACGTTATTAATGTCAGCTTGTAACAGCTCAGAATCTTCTGCATTGTTTATAACATGAATAAGTTTAAGGTCATCGGCATAAATAAGGCATTTTGTATGTAGAAGTGATTCTTCAAGATCATTTACCATCAGGTTAAATAACAAGGGGCCTAGTATTGATCCTTGACTTACACCAGAGCGGGTTTTATATAATTTAGAAAGAAAGGAGCCATATTTTACAAATTGTTGACGGTTACCTAAGTAATCTGCAAAGAATGCTAACTAAAGCCGATATTGCACAGTTTCTCGAGAAGGATGTCATTATTGACACAATCAAAAGCCTTTTTAAAATCAAAATATACAACATCTACTTGAGCACCCTTATCCATATGACCGGAGATGGTGTCTACCAAGGTTAAGAGGTTTGTAGTGTAGTGCTGTGAATCGGAAAATAAAGGAGCTACTTGGTTAGAAATTTTATGATGTATAATTATTTCAAAAAGTTTGGGAAGAGGAGATAAAATTGCAATGGGTCTATGATCTTCTACAGAATTTGTATTTTTAGTTTTAGGAATAGGAGTAACACGCGAAATTTTCCAAAGGCTGGGATACTTGCCGGTTATAAGAGAAAGATTGAAAAAGTGTTTAATAGGTTTGAGTAGTCTATCTTTAAATGCTTTTAGAAAATAAGCGGGGATGCCGTCTGGTCCGATGGCAGCGTGGGATTTTAACTTGTTAAGGCCGCTTAGTATGTCTTCATTAGAAATGCTGTTTATGTGAATAAGGTTTGAGGATGAGCAGGTGCTCTTATTATTAACAAATTCGGAATCTAATTTAGGATTATTTGGTAAAAAGACACTTGAAAAAAAGGAAGCAAACGCTTGAGCAGAATCTGGGCCTTCAAAACTCTCACCTTGATATGTCACACGTGATTCAAAACCTCCAGTTGTTTTTAAGCTGTTAATGTATTGCCAGAATGCTCGAGGATCGATCTGTATTTTGGATAATATAACGTTATTGGTATATGAGTTATAAGCAGATGTTAGTTTCTTTTTAAGACTGGCTCTATACTCACTGAATTGTGCATATATAAGAGCACATTGTAAGATCATAGATTGCACTAGCTACAGTCTCATTAGTTTTTGAACCATCAGTATAAATCTGATTAAAATCATCATATTCACTCAATTTGTTATATACCTACATCATATTTGGTCTTTAAACTTTTATCAATTACAATATTAATATTATAGAATTTAGTCAAATAAGAGCCACTATAACAAGGCAAGATGCTATTCTGATACAAGAAATAATTTCTTTTTAATTCTGATATTTCAGAGAAGTCTGTAGTGAGGAACGAAGAGTAGGAATGAGGAAAATGATTCAACTTTTCAATCAGAGGATGAGAAATAATTGAAGAAAGCTTAATGAGGAATTTTATTTTTAAATATTTAAAACGGAGTAACAAAGGTTGAACATTAGCTTCAACCTGCATTGAAATTATTGGTGTTGAGATCATGGCGCCCATAACTACCTATGCGTAAGCATCTATTTTGTATTTTTTCAAGTTTGTCAACTAAATTTAATTTGTGAGAATAGCAAAGAAACCCATATTCGAAGTGACTCCTAATTAGACTCTTATAAAGATTTAATAAAATTTTAGGGTCAGAGCCCCAAAAAGTACCAGCTAAGGTCTTCAAAATATTACAAGCTTTTAATGCTCTATCTGATAAGAGCTCAACATATTTATTCCACTTAAAATTGTTTTGGAAAGTAATTCCTAAGAATTTTATAGATGTATGAACTGGAAGAATATGTCCATCATACAAGATTCTAACAGACCTGGTTAAATTCACATGAAATGCGATCACTTTGCTTTTTTCATAGCTTACATTAAGATTTCAATAATCAAAATAAGTTTTTAGATTCGAAAGAGACAGATTAAGTCTATTGCTTATATCATTTATAATTATCATTCCCTGAGCAGTAGACAACCAAATCGTCAGCAAACTGCAAGTTGCTTACTTGAGGGCCAAGTATCATATTTAGGCGATGAATGTATAAAATAAACAAAAGGGGACTCAAAATTCCTCCTTGGCTTACTCCTTTATATGAAAATCTAGATCCAATTAGGTTATTATTGAATTTAACAAAGATTTCTCTTGCATGTAAGAAATTAAAAATCCAGTTTACAATTTTTTCAGGTAATTGTAAAGATAACAGGATAGATGACAAGACTTGTAGGTTAACATTATTGAAAGCACCAACAATATCAAGAAATACAGCAACAACTAATTTATTCTCGTGCAGGGCACCATCAAGATCTAGAAACAAATGACTTAGGCTCTCCCGAGCAGAACGGCCACGACGGAATCCAAACTGATTACTAGGTAAAAGGTGATTATGCTCAACAAAAAATTCTAACCTTTGTTTAATTAATTGTTCAAAGAGTTTTCCTACACAAGAACTAAGGGTAATAGGCCGATAAGAATCAGCAAGATTAGGATCTTTGTCAGGTTTGAGAATTGGAACAAAACAATCGACCTTCCATTCCTTAGGTATCATATTTGACTGCCATAACTGATTTATAATAAACAAAAATTTTTTTAGGTTTGTGATATTTAAGAGTTTGAACATTTTATAGGTTAGTCCATCAAGTCCACTAGCTGTATCTTTTCTTGATTTCAGAGCTGCTTGCAATTCTACTAAGGTGAAGTCTTCAGTAAGATAACTATAAGTTGATGAGGAATGTGAGGAAACGGAAGAGGTAGCCTCGACAGTGTCAGGTGTGTATTTGTGTAAGAAATCATCTAACCATTCACAGTTTAGAAACTGCTTTTGTGGAACAAATTTTCTATTGAACTTTCTCATCTTTGCCCAAACTTGTTTCATAGGGACCAAACGAATAGAATATAGAATAGAATAGAATATACTTTATTGCACACCAGTAGTAAATTTAAACAATACTGTTACAACAACATACGTGTACAAATAGGCGGCCTTATTGCTAAAGTAGCAATTTCTACCAGGCAACCCAAACGATTAATTGAACTACAGAACTCTTCCCAAGAAGCACGACACTCATTTCTAATAACAGTTTTTTTAACTGCTTGAAGTCTTTTAAAAGTTATATAAGAATCATCTGAAGGCGATAACTTGAAAGCCAAAAAAGCTTGCTTGCAATCATCAACTGCTTTGGAGCATTTTTCATTCCACCATGGTAGAGGTAAGAATTTTTTCTTAACTCTACCATAATGTGTTCCATGCCCTTGTTGAGAATCACAGCCAGATTTGATTTTACGATAATTAGAATTATCAACCGCACAGAGAAGAATATCACAAAATTTGTTATAGTTATCAATGGGATTAGATACAAGTGGCGAAAAATTAAGCAACAAATTATTTACGTTTTTTTTGTACTTGTCCCAATCTACCAATCTAGGATTAAATTTTTTGTAGTTAGATTGTGTGTAATCAACAGAGGAAATAGCTATTTATGCAACTGTTGCATAATGAGGGGTATTTAACACGAGTGTGGTTTATGAAACTAGCGCAGCGAGTTTCATAAAAGTATACACGAGTGTTAAATACTAATTATGTACAGTTGCATACAATAGTTTATCTACACTCATACAACAAATTTAAATTAAAGACAAAATAAAGTAATCATTGTTTATTGTAATAATTATTGACATTTTGTATGGTACAATTATTAAACAAACGTTAATGGCGCGAAAATAAATTTGCAGTAATATCGCACCGCGCATGCGCGCCGCCAAGGTTGCGTTCCGAAACACGCTAGTGTGCTCAAATAGCAAGCATCTGCGTAAAAATTAAAAAAAAAACTTCATTTTGTTACAACTTTGCGATAACGAAATGAAATTTGTATGGATCCTTAGTCACGGCTCCATCGAAAGGTATATCATTTGCTTAGCGTTTCTGATAAGTAAATGAAGGATTTACGACATGAGTGTAGATAAATGTATATTTTATTACAGATGGAAGATGATAACTGCCCAGGGGAGTTTCACTAACATCCCATTCACAAGACAGAGCTAAAGAAGAAGACACCATTGTTAAGTCAAGACCATTAGGCCTCCATCGATTCGATCCTATAGTAGTTGGCCTTCCGTCGTTTAAGAGCACTAAGTCATTATCCTCCATGACATCGACAAGAGCCCTGCCACGAGAATCAGTACTAACACAACCCCACATCGTGTGATGTGCATTGAAATCACCAGCAACAATTAGAGGATGAGACAAACTTTTGATTAGGTTATCAAACTTTGATTTATTAAATCTAGGATTACAGTTAGGAGGACTATAAAAACTAACAATGGTAATAAACTTATTGTTAAGTTGAATTTTGACTGCAATATTTTGTATTGAGTCATCACAGATAGTGGAGATGTTTTGAAAGTTCAACATATTATGTAAAATAGGGAAGTGTCCTGTCCAAAAAAGTAATCGATTCTAATTAATCCCTTTGTTAGATTATCGAAAAAAATTTAACACGTATTTTTTTTTTCAATTTGACGAAGATTTACCGAATCAAAATGTATGAGAAGGGTACTATGACGTCACTTGTTTCGTACAATTTGTATGGCGGCGTGTCGTTACTGGAAATTTCAAAGTGCTGTATCGTCGGCATTTTTCGTTTGCCAGACGAAAAAAAAATACGTGTACATTATTTTTTAGTAATCTAACTGACGGACTAATTAGATTTTTTTAGGACACTTCCTCATTATAGCTACACCATTGTGATCATTACCACAGTCATTTCGCACAATAGTGTATCCACTGATACTAAATTTCATGTGAGGTTTTAACCAGGTTTCGGAAATTAAAGCAATATGAATATCATTGTCATAAAGAAACTTTTTTATCAAATTTTTGTTATGGATTAGGCTTTGAGAGTTAAATTGCATTATGTTTATTTTTGAGGTGGGAGTGAATTTTGTAAAGGTTGGTTATTTTTTTCAAAAATGTCCTTTATGACATCTGCTATAATTTGTGTATTAATAGACATTTTATCTGATTTATTAAGTGTTATTATTTTGACTAACGATTCGGCTAGCATATTTAAAATATTTTTATCTGTGAGTATTAACTGAGAAAGGTTTTGGGGGTCGCGTTTTAGTGATGGGAAATTGTTTTCATTGAACAGAGCCGTAAACGGTCTTTGTATGACTTTATTTCTATTTTCAGCAATTTTTTTTTGTTTGATAGGACATTTTTCTGAAATAGCTATGTGGTCTCCGTTGCAATTTACGCACTTGGCTTTGTCCACAGTGATAGTGCATTCTTTAAAACTGTGATTTGCTCCGCAAATTGAACACCGTTCAGAGTCTTTACAAAACTTAGCCAAGTGGTTATACCTTAGACATTTAAAGCATTGTTTTACAGGCGGCACATATGCAGCAACCTGAAATCGCCACATTTTTATGGTGACATAATCCGGAAGTGAGGTCGAAGAAGCAAAGGTGATGGCCACTGTTTGTGTTGGTTGCAACACAAATGAGCCATCAGCCTGTCTGGTTTTTTTCATTATACGTCTTACATTAATTACTTTTTTGGAGCTGTTAAGCGCAAAGTACAATTTTTTGTTGGACATTTCTGTCGACACTCCTGTGATAACACCGGTCAGCTCGGCATTGCCAGCAGGGATGGACGCTTTTAAATTATGTTCTCGATGAAAGGAGGTATTGTCGAGAAACGCGTTTGCAAAATTCGGTCGCTCGAAAATAACGCCGATTTTGAATTTGTTCATTTTTTTCAAGTATTTTATGCCTTTAATGACTCGCGTAAAGTTATTTATTACTCAGGGACAGCATGTCCCTCGTACCGATCGGTACTTCGCTCGAGCTTTCTACAAATACGATGAACTCAGAGCCAGCTGCACTATCTTCAGGATAGCGCCGACTATAATCTTGCACCGTGTATGGAACGTATTTGTCTGAAGGAGTATTCGGATGAGCCGAAGCGTCCGAAAATTCGGAGTCGCTGGAATCAGTATCTGGTAAGGTCACTAAATTTGCAGGAGTTTTGTCCGGAGGATCCGTTTTTCGCCTCTTCGATCTTCCTCTTCCCATCCCGCCGGTTGACCAGAAAGTTTACAAAAAAACTTACCGACCAGCAGGAGATGGACAACTATATGCACTAAAATATAATATACACCTATTAAACTAAGAAATTATATATATACAGTGGAGAAATTTACAGTTTTTACATTAAAAGAAAATATTTTTTTGTAAGAGAAAATCTTAAACCGCCAATTTTCAGAAGTTCCCGCGCAAAAAAAAACCCATAGAAATAAAACCAGCTGACTGAACTGATCGACCGATATGACCGCTTTAAAAAATTAAGTTGTTGGTCTCCTTCATTCATATGGGAATCGAAAAGGATGGGAGATGAATGAAGTCAATTTTGAATGAATGATGTTCAAAATAAGCAGCGCAGACGGGATGTTTTTACAAAGTAGCGTCACTTATGGTTTAGACAGAGTGGTTATATGCTCAGTGGGTTTAGATATCAAAATAAGAATTTTTTTTTGCGTCACTGAGGGACTAAAGACCTGAGGCAAGCTAACTACTTAGGGCCACATGGCGTGATTGTAATTGTTTTTCGCATGCTGATAAATTAGTGGGAACTACGCGTAAAATCGTTGTTTGAAGTTGACAATCACCTGGTCCCTTTTCGTTCTTAAGAACGTACGTGGTAGAGATTTCTACAACAGAAAAAATATTGAAACAGCAGGATACTTTATTTTTTTTACCAAGCACCAAGCACTCAGTTCGAAATTGAATATCGATAGTTCAAAACCTACATAAAGTTTGATCAATAAAATAGAAATCCTCATCTTTTAACGAAACGCTAGCGAACCAATAGATTGCAACATTTACAAACATTCAAGGTAAAAGTAGAATTAAGTCTGATATTGAGAAAACCTGACCGGAAATATAAAAAATTGCTCTGGAGGCGCCACATGTATATTTTTATGTTCCTGGGAAAAACTTCCATTCTAAAACGAGTTTGCTTGAAATTCCCCATTATGGAGAGGTTTTTTATTTTTCTGGTCGACTTTAATACATTAGCTTAATAAACCACGGAACCCGATGATATAATAGAAGAGATAGGCACTTTATTTTCATTACTTTTTGTCAATTGGCAGCACTGATACTCAATTTCCATCTGTCATTTGTTAATATAAGGCACGTGCACACTTGCAATGCAACTATTTTCTTTTTTTACTAAAAAAGTTTGCTTTGTTTGTAAGTATTTCTGATTACTTACATACATAGTAGAGTAGGTAAGGTACCTAATAAAATACCTAAAATACAATAAGTACATAATAGGTATGTGTGTGTATTGAATAAAAAAACTTTTTTTTTACTCTTGAGAAGAAACTTGTTAACCCATTTACATAGTGATGATTTCCTATTGCATTAAACTTCTATTTTCTACTATGTAGTAAGTGTGTGGTGTGGTGTGGTAGATAAAAAAACAATTTCGAAAAGTTTCTGTCGCTCGCTCGTGTGCGCATGGCCTTAAAGTTAACAAACGTCAAACGTCATGCTCTAGAAATCGTATCGAGAGAGAAAGAGCAAGAAAGAAATCAATCAAAATAAAAGCACAAAGCTCAAAGAACAACGCAATTCGATTCGAAAGCTAAATTGGAGCGGAGAGAGCGTGAATTTCCGAATTAGCGCCAAACTGACAGTTTAAAATCATTATTATACTTTACGAAGTCAGTATTCGAGTTTAATTTGAGCGACGACCCGACAGAATAGTTCGCGGCTTGTTTGTGTTTACTAGTGATAGTTGAGATCCTGCGCGCCGACTCGTATTTCTCATTAAATGATTACAATATGCGCTACTGAGGTCATCATCACATCATAAGCGCTCACTCGATATTCTGTTACCAGTTGCCAATCAGTTGCTATAGCGTTCGGACGGTGGCTGTCTGTGTCGCACAATCGCTTACTGTGCACTGACTGGATGCCGAATTATTATCGCCGGGTCGGAAGTAGACCCATTTATCGGGATTCTGGAGCAATATTCTCGCACGTACGCCAGTGTTTTATTAGTCAGCGCGCTGTTTTAATTTAATGACTTCTGTTTAAGCGTTTGTTGAACCCAGTTTTGATTATGAATAAATGTTATGGAAACATGAGATACATCATCGCCGCCTTGAGTTTGGTATCGGCAGTTCTTTGTGTGGAAGATGGTGAAGTTAAAGTTTTGACTGTTGCAACAGACAATAATCATGGTTTGGAGCGATTTTTGAGGTCTGCTAAGACCTATGGCATAGATGTAGAAGTTCTTGGCCAAGGGCAGAAATGGGAAGGAGGCGATATGAATTTTCAAGGAGGAGGACAAAAAGTAAACTTTTTAAAGAGGAAGTTGGATAAGCTTATGAAAACAAATTCAGAGAATAATAAGGATAAAATAATTATTTTTACTGACAGTTATGATGTAATGTACCTAGCTGATTTAGATACCATTATCAAGAAATTTAAATCTTTCCCGGATACCAGAGTGTTGTTCTCCGCTGAGCCATTCTGCTGGCCCGATCCTAAGCTGGCGTCTCAGTACCCTAATACTGAAGTCCCCAACCGCTATCTAAATTCGGGTGGATTCATAGGTTATCTCCCTGAACTTCATGAGATAGTAAATTACCAAGCCCTTGACAATAAGCAAGATGACCAGCTCTATTATACAAAGATTTACTTGGACAAACAGATGAGAGAAGGCTTGAAAATATCATTAGATCACAACTCAGCTATATTCCAGAACCTTAATGGAGCACTCTCAGATGTTAAACTAACAGCAAACAACACTAAAGATTGGCCATACATTGAGAACACTATGACTAAAGAAACTCCCCTTATAATACATGGAAATGGACCATCGAAGCTTATACTGAACCATTTAGGGAATTATTTAGCTAAGTCTTGGTCAGCAGAAGCCGGATGCACCCTTTGTAAAGAGAAAAGAATTGAAATTGATGATGATAAGTTACCTAAAGTAATGATGGCTGTATTCATTGAACAAGCCACACCATTTTTAGAAGAATTTCTGCAACAGTTGGTGGAGACAAATTATCCTAAATCAAAAATACATTTGCTGATAAGAAACAATGTTGAATATCATGAGACAGAAATTGAAGAATTTTTCCGAGCTAATTCTAAATATTATGTCACAGCAAAACGTATCAAGCCATCAGATTTCATGTCTGAAGCTGAAGCCCGCAACATTGCCAAAGATAGATGCATGAACACTGACTGTGACTATATGTTCTCAGTAGATAGTGTTTCTAGGATTCACAAGGATACTCTACGTTATTTGGTCACATCAGGTTATGATGTCATAGCACCTTTGCTGGTTCGTTCAGGGCAAGCCTGGTCCAACTTTTGGGGTGCACTCAATTCAGCTGGTTTCTATGCCAGATCCTCAGACTATATGGACATTGTATATAATGTAATTAGGGGAGTCTGGAATGTACCCTTCATTACCAATTGCTACCTGATCAACACAAAAGTTCTTAGAGCCCCTAGTGGAGCACATATCAATTATTCCAAGAAGGAGACTGACCCTGATATGGCTTTTTGCTCAAGCTTGAGGGATGCGGGTATATTCATGCACGTGAGCAACGAGTTAGATTTCGGACATCTCGTGAATCCTGAGTCATACGACATTACTCGGACGCACCCCGACATATACCAAGTTCTCGATAATAAAATTGAATGGGAAAACCGATACCTTCACGAAGAATATTTAGAGAGTTTCAAGGAAGGTCATAAACATTTGATGCCTTGTCCTGACGTGTATTGGTTCCCTTTGGTGTCCCCAAGATTCTGCGAAGAGTGGATAGAAATTATGGAAACTTTCGGACAATGGAGCGACGGATCTAACGAGGACAGACGACTCCAAGGCGGTTACGAAGCAGTTCCCACTCGGGACATTCACATGACCCAAGTCGGCTTAGATCGCCAGTGGCTGCACATACTCAAGGAATACGTAAGGCCGCTGCAAGAGATGGTCTTTATTGGGTATTACCACAATCCTCCAGCGTCTCTCATGAACTTCGTAGTGCGTTATCGTCCGGACGAGCAGCCTTCTTTGCGGCCGCACCACGATTCTTCGACTTACACCATCAACGTGGCGTTGAATACTCCCCATTTGGACTACGAGGGCGGTGGATGTCATTTCCTCCGCTACAATTGCTCGGTGCGCGACACCCGACAAGGCTGGATGCTTATGCACCCGGGACGACTCACGCACTATCACGAAGGTCTCCGCGTCACCAGCGGGACACGCTATATCATGATCTCCTTCGTAGATCCGTGAACTGTGATGCTATGGAATTAATATAGGTGCAATTTTCTGCATTTAGTAAAACTACTTCATACTGTTTGATTACTAAGATATTTGCACCAGTTTTATTAGGTTTTTTAAGAAAGTTGCTACAAAAGATTTTGCTTTTAAAGCAAAGTAAATAGAACTTACCTAATGCCCTAATTCAATATATTCGTATGCGAATGTTTTTGTTTCTGTAACAATGTAACCTTTTTAACCCACGTCGTTTTAAAAGATAAACTGATTCGGGAAACTAGTACAAGTATCTTAGTTATCGAACACTGGCATGGCACTAACGGAACAGATAATAACATTCTTAAGTTAATAATAACAAAAAAAATGCATTTATTTTCTTATTTATGAATTACATTTTGTCTGAACAAAAAAGAACACCTACTTATAATATACGTAAAAGAAAATGTATACCAAAGACTAAAACGAATTATAATTATTATTCCAAATTATCGTATCTGCTATTATTACCAACCAATTCATGCGAGAGGCAAACGGGCTAGATGTAACGACAAAAATATGTTTTTTATTATTCTTGTCCGTTTGTCTCGAACCACGATAGTAGCTACTTATTAAATACACATCGTACCACATTGGCAATGCACAGAACCGCAAATAATGTCAATAATGACAGAAACTATAAATGTTGAATTGAATCGATTTATAATCGTTTGTACGTTCATTGGGGACACGAAAGATTTGTATGTGTGAATTTGCGCATGATATTTTTGTAGGTACGTGTATGATTCATGTGAGATATAAAGCCTGGCCAAAAAATAAAAAAACCAGCTCAGGGGGCGCTACACAAGTTCTTTATTAAATGCAAATTGCAACAATCATTACTATAAATATTCCATAAAAATTTCGCAATATGGCGAGGATATTTTATTGATCTGGTCGGGCTTTACTAATAATCATGTTTACTTAACCATATAGGTAGGTATTAAATAATATCCTTTGGTATAATATATAAATATATATATCTAAACTTATGATAATTATGCTTGCCCAAATTTATTCTTCTTATTGTACATACATACATATCACTTGTTGGCAGTTTTTGGTTGCATGCCTTGGGTTATAAAATAATATTTACTTACTTACCTTTTTTTAAATAATAATTATTCACTAAATTGTTAAGTTTATACCCCATATAACAAGGCATAATATTCAGTGAGGAATTTATTACTAATATAAATATGTTCCTGCTAATCTAAGGAATCTTAAAATAGTCAATTTAATGTCTAATAAGTCCCGTTATGGACTGTTAAGTGTGTCGATTGAAATCGATTATTTTTTAATTTTATTTTGTTTATTTACCGTGAAACTCTCCTTTCAATAGAAAATTAGAAAGTGAACTGCGGTGCTTTGTCCAATGAAGGGTGTTCTTTTTTACTACCTAGGTACTTGTCACATTTCGCGGCGTTCGATAAATCACTTTCAAATTTTACGCAAATGTTATAGGTACCTAAATTGAAATCTTTACGAATATTTTATTGTTTGAATAATAAGTAACTGACAAATTTTGCAAAATACTTACAACATTTTAAATAGAATTACTACTTATTTATCTAATAATTGAAACAGCTTTTTTGTTTAATATTTGTTAATAAAATTAACGTAATAATATTATTCAGCGATTTTATTTTTTATATTCATTCTGATAACGTATAGTTTAGTTTATAAATACGCTTGCGCTTATCTAATAATTATGTTTCCATCTTCATTCATCTGCCTATGATATTATACCATCTAAACATTATATCTATACATCGCACCTTTAGTATTAAACAGAGCTAATTAAAAAAGGGGATAATGAGTTATCGTTAATATTTGGAGACTTGAAAAAAGACGCTCTTTCACTTAATTTGTAAACTAGCTTTCCGCCTCGTGGCTCTTTAGCTTTTTCCCGTGGAAATAAGTAGGTAGTTTTCCCGCGGTTAAAGGTTGCTTGTGTTACTCCCCAAGGTCTATTCTATATTTATACCAGTTTCGTTAAAATCGGTTCAGTACAGTAATTTCGAAGCCTATTCAATGCACAACACAAACAATCAAATCTTTCCTCTTTATAGTAAAATTAGTATAGATTAAATGAGCATGCTGTCTCCAAATTATGATAACTTTTATTTTATTTTATTTTCTTAGGGAGACTTACAGACGAATAACAATAGTGTGTATTGATAATGATTTAGTACCTACAATGCTAATGAAAAATCTCCGCCAATAGAACGCCAAAACTATTTTTCTCCTTTTTTAAATTAGCTTTGTTTAATTCAATACTTACTAAAAGTGCAACATTTTACCTACCATTCATCCATATTTTCTTTTAGTCTTCCTCTTTCACTTAGAACATTATTTTCACTTCATTTTACATATTTATATTTTAGTACAGTACTTAGTACTTTACTAGTGAATATTCTATTTCAAACTCAACGCTTTATTCCGCTTCCGCGGTACGCTTTTAGAGCATTGTGTTTGAATTAACTTATGGTATTAATTTGTATGTATGGGTCTTTTCTGTGAACCTCAGAAGCCCTTTTATAATAAAAAAATATCGTGCATTGTGTACCAACCTGACATCATACTGATCTAAACAGAAACAATACAATGTGTGTGTATATAACAGTAGAGGGTCATCAAAAAACAGTTACGCAATGGTAGCTGAGATTAATGTATAATAATTTATTATGGGTAAGATTATGTTCCATTTTTGTGAAAAATATACCCTAACTTCAAGCCGACAATATGCCTATAGGAAATATGCATGAAAAATATTTGACAATATCTGAATTTCTTTTTTGAACGGTCTTCCCTGTCGATGCGAGGTTACAAAGAGCCAAACATTTTATAAAAATTAAAAAAATTGTGCATGTTCCCTGTTATACGGCGGTTACCAACTAGCACCTCTATTTGTACTCGTAATATCATTTTTGATAGAACTGTATTGCGATAGTTTAGATAAGAATTAACAACTACGAATAAACTATTTTATTATTAAAAGTATCGACGTATTTTATTATTAATCCCGTTAACGATTCAATGGCGTGGCAACGAGTTTAGCAGTGCCTATATATGGCAGTATACTCTAATATAATACTCGTGTTATTATTACTTGCTATAGGTACCTAAAACCACCTAAAACTAAAAAAAGCTTTTTGAAATTAGTGCAATAAGTTAATGAATCAATTATTATTACTTGTCTTAATTTCGACTGCGTTCTGTTTCTAAAGTAGCACCTTGTATTAAACGAGTCTAGTGATATAAAATCGAAAAGGATTGATTAAGTTAATAATGATGCCTCTTTTATTCATATAAAATGTATTAAAATTCAATCGTTTAAAATCATCACGGTACTATTTGTAATGTGTGTATGTTTGTAATAAATAAACTCAAAATTACTTTGCCGATTTCAAAAATTATTTCACTATTGGAAAGCTACATTCACCCTGAGTAACATAGGCTACCTTTTACCGCAGGAAAATGCCTCATTCTCACGGGAAAAACTGTTGACGCGGCGAAAAGCTAAGTCAATGGCCTAGCTAATAAAACATCGGCGGCGTCTCGTGTCAGTGGCGTTTTCCGACAATGGCTATAGAAACGACCGTTTCCGTAAATAAACGCCGACGGAGCCAATGTGCTCAGTTCCGGCGTGGCCGCTAAAATCTCCAAATTTAAGTTGTTGGTCTCTTTCATTCTTATGGGAATCGAAAAGGATGGGAGATGAATAAATTTAATTTTGAATGAATGATATTTAAAATACAGCGCAGCTTTCAAATTTAGCTTAATTTAAGTGGAATGTTTTCGCTCGCATGCCTGAAAGTACGCGAAAACTACGCGTAAAATCGATGTTTGACGTCTTTTTAAATTGACAATCACCTGTCCTGTATGTATGTTTTTTTATGTTTTTTTAAGTAGTAATAATATGTAGAATCGGGACTAATATCCATTCAAGCGCAGAACTTACTCTTTCACGTAAAAGGCGTTTCACGAAGTTGCTATAATTTAATTTTATGTTGGTAGTTAATATTTAAATAATTATTTTAGTTTCAAATAGACAACTTAGGTATATATTTATTTACGTAATTTCTTTTTTTATAGCTTCGTAAAAGGGTGATTGTCTGCGATTTCTCAACCAAATTAGAAACGGTTACATAAATATCGACATTATCTACCTACTCCTACCGGTTTATACAACAAAACTAATTCAGCTTTTTAACAACTATAGAAGCTATTTCACTTACCTTTTTTTGTGACCGTTGTTGTCGTACCTTATGCAATCCGCAACGAATGAATTTCTGGTACTTGATTGTTTCACAACTTGCCCACGTTTCCGGCTGTTTTCTTTCACACTGGACAGTTTGTGAACTTTCCTCGTGATGTCATGTCTTCTAATATCTTGCAAATTTTTATTGCAATCCGTTAAGCGGAGACGTTGAAATGTGGGAGACGGACTGACAGTATGACGTAATTAAATACAATACTGCGTGTGTTTTACGAATTATTCTTTTTACCCCTTAAATTATATTCAAAGAATTCCTTGCGTTGCACTGAATTTTCTTAATAGCACCCTTCTCCCAAGTTCGCATCCTTCCATCATGTTACATGCTCTTCTAAATACCTAAATGTTACCTACATGTCTTCTAAAAAATATTTGTCGTAGGTATCTCATTCATGTCATGATACATATAAAAAACGTGACTTAACTTACCTCTGGCTGACATTAGGAAAACCAATTTAAAAAAGGAAAACTTACAGAGGAAAAGCGATATCGTTGATGGCACACTTATGGCACGTGACGACGAGGGTCGGTGCGAATGTGTGCACATTGATGGCGTAGATCTCACTGGTCTTGGTGCCGACCAGGAGGAAACGCTTGTCCGCTTGCAGCGTCGGAGACTCCATCATCTCCAGCGAGGTTATACTGCCTTCCAGCTTGCAAGACTTGAGCTAAAGACACCAATTTATCTTCAATAGTGGCATTGCTACATTTGTAACCTGCTCCACAGAATACCAAATAGTAGTCCCTCCCTACAGAAGCTGCACTAGGCGACATAATATAAATTGCAACCCTAGCTCCGTTATAATAAAGTGCAATTCAGATCGCACAGCGCTAGGCGAAAAGAAGTAGTTGCTGCATCTCTCTCTCTCGCGTATTGCGCCACTCTACTAACACGTTTAGGGAATGGGGAATTGGTCCGCACGCGGTCCGAGACCGCTCGGCCGGGCGGCGCGGCGCGCGGCGGTAGGTAGTTATAGCGCGCAAGTACATGGAGTGACGGAGGCCTGCCTGCTCTTAGTTCGAGTGTAAACAGAAAAAAGAGACTTTATTTTTACTCCCTTGCTTTGCTTTTCGTGTGGGTTTCCAGGTTAACCTACCTCATAAACCCTTCTTCTGCTTCTGACACGGCCCATGTAACGACTACAGATCATAGCCGGGACCAACGGCTTTACGTGCCTTCCGAAGCACGGAATCATCTTTCTTTTCGGACAATCAAGTGATTCAGCCTGCAATGTCCTAACTAAACTGGGGAAAGTCTCACAAAGTGATATTTGTTCGACAAGTTCCCCAACGGGATTCGAACCCGGAACCTCCGTAACGTCAGGCGAGCTTTTGACCACTCGACTACGGAGGCTGTTACTTTTTTTTTCCCTAAAACTAATTAGATTCAGTAAGACAGAATCGGGTTAAAAAAACCGGTCAAGTGCGGGTTGAAATTGCCTGAAAAGGGTTCCGTAAAAACACGGGCAAAGTTCTTCATCATTAACCGACACAGTTGAAATTTGGTGCACGTAGACAAATCCGTAACCCAGAGCAGACGGACGTCGTGACATAATGAATTTCAAACATGGAGGCCACATTTGGGTGCTAAATTAGACCCTAAAAACAAAAAGATTTACTAACTATACCGTGTCACATCACATATGAAATGAAAGGGCTTGCTTGTGTAATAATAAATTCAATTGAATTGACTGTATTACATGTTTTTTAATTTTACGATAAATAGTTTTGAAGTTATTTAAGAAATCCGTTTTTAAGTCACGGATTTACATACGTGTACCGAATTTCAATTCAATCGGACCAGTAGTTTTTCAAAGGAAATAGGCGGATGGACACACAACGAGTCATCGTATTAGGAAGGTTTAGTTTTTTGTTTTTGATGTAAGGAACCCTAAAAAGCAGCATTTTTCTTAAAAAGGTGACGAATAGAAGGCAGAAGGCTTAGAAAGGCTTATTCTGCTAGAAGTAGTGGATAATAGAACAATAACGTTGAACAATTTTAGCGATCTGATTTAAATTACTGCTGCCTAGTAGTCAATTTCCATTTTTGAAAATAGTGGTTGTTGTAATGTGGTTCTAATTAAAAATAGGAATTTAGGAATTAATTAGGGAGATGATTTTTTTAAGCCCCGACGAAGAGGGGTGTTAATTGTTATAAGTTTGACGTATCTGTCTGTGGCATCGTAGCTCCTCCTTAGATGCAGATTTTGATCTAGTTTTTTTGTTTGCAAATTATATTATGTATAATATGTAGTAGGAAAAAGAAAAACAGTTATTGTTTTTTTTATTATCCCTATGTATAATGGTACAGGTGCAGAATTAATTATTGTATGCATGCATAATTATTTAATTATGTCCTTTATGCCTCGTTTTCATAACTAGGGACCATATACTTGTGGTCTTTTGTTGTACTCTAGGTAAATATTTTTTAACATTGAACTTGTTTTTCTGACATACACCTACGTAATTCTTATAGAATGATGTCATTTACTTTAAGAAGACAAAAAGTTTATTATAAATCAACATTATACTCATTGTTCCATTGAATTACTTTAAAATTTATGATGTTTAATTATTTAAATTACATATATTAAAGATGTATAAGTGATTGCCTACAAACATCTGTTGCAATATTTAATCACACTTTAAGTACGTACGTCAATTCAAATACGTTTTGTGCCCTTGGTTTTATTCTGTCTTTCTCTATTATTTGTCTTATCATGTCAGTAATCATGTCAGCCTTGCCACCATTTCCTCATCGTGTTAATATCTCCTGTCCACACTGCAGTAATTTTATTATAGTTTTATATGTATTAGTATATTTATGTTATTTATTTTTATTTTATTTTATCTGTGTAAAGTTTTAAGTATTCTAAGTACCGTTATATAAGTATTGTATGTAGTTTATTTATGTTAGTGCCACCAACCCGCGCTCTATATCATTTTTCGCAATTTCCTGCTTGGTTGCCTGGAAGAGATTGCTACTTTAGCAATAAGGCCGCCTATTGGCTTTTGTTTCACTTTTAAAATTGTAACAATACTATTAATTTATGGTGTCAATAAAGAATATTTGTTTGTTTGTTTGTTAATGAATATTGCATTGTAATGTAGATATGACATTACATATTCATTAAACAGATTTTAAAGAGGTCGTAAAGAAATTGAGTGACCGCGTCAGAAATAGCATGCCGCGGTCCAAGACTCAGATTGCTGACGCGACTCAGGTTGTGGGACTGGGCCGGACACGTCTGCCGCATGCCTCAAGACCTATGTGCTAAAGAAACCACGGTCTGGAACCCACCAACCAATAGGCGTAGACGTGGACGGCCGCGTAGGAGATGGCGGGACGAGCTTGACCGCTACTTAAATGACTGGCCAGTAGGCCTACTATGTAAGTAGCGACAGGCTGGAGAAGCTGTCAAACGCGACATAGTGACATTAGAGCCATAGTAGTTCTGTCAATATGTCGCGTTTGACAACTTGTCGAGCCTGTCGCTACTTACATAGTAGGCCTACAGAAGTAGCTCAAGATAGGGAGCAGTGGAAGAAAAGGAGGAAGGCCTTTGCCCACAAGTGGCACAGTCTGGGCTAATAAGAAGTGAAGAATGATAATTTAATATGAGATTAGGTTGTATGTTACACACCAAAAGAATACTGTGTGTGACGGACGAACGGACGATGGACAGCTTTTAACGTACGGACGGAACACTAAAAACACTAACTTCTTTGCAATTTTTTTTTACGCAGGCGATTTACCTACTTGTAAAAATTAGTATTTCGCTGCTAGACCTGTTTCAAAAACAAAACCTAATTACAATCATAAGGAAAAGTAAAACAAATACGTGATTTGGTCTCAGGGGTTTGGTAAAGAAGTAAACAGATTAGTTTTCACTTTAGAGTTTATTCGTGGGCACAATAAGTAGGTAGGTATGTGTACAGTTTTCACAAAGTTTTTACAAGATAGAATTTACGCGCGTAGCGTACGCCGCACGGATGACGGAAGGGAGAGGATATGGCGATATGAATTAGGCCTGTGCCACCCAATTAGGCATGACGTCACAAAGTGGGCGGGGCTTAATTCCCATTCCGTACTTCACCTACGATTGATGCACTCGTCTGCTTGCGAAACGAATTACGTGAATTTCTAGTTAATTTAGTGTTCGGAAAATGAAATGTTGTGTGCCGCTTTGTTCCAACCACTCAGATCGCTCCGGCGAGACTGCTGAAAAGTTTTCTTTTCACGTGTAAGTAATTTATATTCACGTAAATCGGTAAATTGTGTTTCAAAATTTGTGATAAAGAGAAAATTACTCTATTGGACACCAGATGGCGTAGCTAAAATGATTGAAAATGAATAAAATTGGAGCATTTGTAAGCTTCTACGCTTGTTGGTAAAAATTTTCATATAATAGCGAATAAAACACTTACAAAGTTACATGTAATTACAGTTAAAACGTTAATATTCGACTAAAATTCAACCCAAAAAATGTATGCTTGCTTGACATCCTATGAAAAGGGACAAGCCTATTCGTATTTAAAATTTAGGACTTCAGTAATTTGTAACTTAATTACGGGTATAATACAACCAGAATGATTGTTTTACAGGTTTTGTACTATACTTTCTTGTTGTTACATCCGTTTTTTAAATAGCATGACAGGATATTAATAAAATTGAATCGAAAATAATGGACTTGCCCGCTCATTCTCCAAATAAGTTGGACAAGCTTATTATTTCAATTGAAGTTTTTTGTAACTAAATTACAAGTAAACACAACAGGAATGCTTGTCTGACACAGGTATTATACTACGCTTTCTTATTGTTGCATCAGACATATAAAAAATGATGATATTATATTAATATTTTTATCGTAGAAAATAAACTTGCCCGCTTTGCTCTGTAAACGGATTTTTTAGGGTTCACTATGAAAAATAAAAATTGTATTTTTCTTACTTGAAGTAAAGTTTTTTACTAACTGTTTTTCAATAGTCAAAGCTACTCCACAAAATGATTTTTCCATATTCAATAGTCAATCAATGGACATCCATGGACCAGAACTACCTATGGCCGGTGATGGCCGGTCGTTCCTTGCTTGTTTGCTTAACGTGTGGGTTTCGAGGTTAACCTACCTGACAAACCCTGGTGTCGGAATTATAGATCGATATGGCTCCTATACTATACTAATCCGTAAATAGTAGCCGGGACCAATAGTTTTACGTGCCTTCCGAAGCACGGAATCGTCTTTCTTTTCGGGCAATCAGGTGATTCATCCTACAATGTCCGAACCAAAGTGAGGAACACACTTAGGCATTATTTATACTGTCAACGTCAGTCAATATTCTGTGCCATCAAAAACAAGGCCATGCTTGATTGAAGCCTTGTTGTAACGGTGCCGTTTTTTGAGCGGCGATCGTAAGGCCATGCTTGATTGAAGCCTTGTTGTAACGGTGCCGTTTTTTGAGCGGCGATCGTATATCTGTATAGCGATTTTCGGATTCAGCAATGTTTGAAACCCAGGGAAAGCACTCTTAGCAACTTGTCACAAGATTTGCTTCTGACAATCAAAATTCAGATTTTTATTCCTAGTCTATATGGAGTAGGTACAACCCGTTGAGTAATAATCACGAAATTAGTCATCATATAGTATTATATATTGAAATAAGTCGGAAGAGTATAAAATTGATATTTATTTTTATTAAAAACTTAGAAACAAACTCTTACGGAACCCTCGCTAACTCGCACTTGGCTTTTAACTAAATTCTTCACTAAGTGTCACCTAGCGGTGGGTAGCGATACTTTCACGAAGCAAGCCAAGTGTGTTTTTTGGTTGTAATTCGGCTTCTTGCCGACAGGTGGAGCCTCAAAAAATAGGCGGAGCCACGTTTCCTGCGTCCCCCGCTTCCCATCACTTCCACCCCGCGCATCGCCACAACGAAAATGTATGAGAATGTCCCTATTGGCATCTCCTCTCTTTTCCGTCCTCCGTGGTACGCCGGCAGACAAAATCACAAGAGAGCCCGAGGTCGAGTGTGGCGTCTTTTCCTATCCCGCTCACACACCTTTTGTCCTACTCTATTAGACGGCGTAGCGCGAGGGCAACCGAGCACCCGACCGCGAGACGAGCGTACGGGCAATGTTGCTATATGCTCCCCCTCTAGTTCTGGAGAACGCCCTCGTTCCTGAACTTAGGACCCTATCATCATCGCCAGCCTTAGCTGGGCGTCCACGCTTCTTTTTAGGAATGACAGGTTGCGGTGGAGAGTCACAGTCACCTAGATAACGAGTTAGGTCCTGGACATGATACTTACCCAAGACATCACCTGGCTGCTCAGTATTTGCAATTTCGTAGGTGGTCGGACTGGTTTTCCTAATAATCCTGTAAGGACCATCACGCCTAGGAACGAATTTAGAAGTCAGCTCCTTCGAACTATTACTGAGGACGTGGGACTTGAGGAGAACCAGATCACCAATCTGAAAAGAATCTGCAGATCGACGCGAAGTGTCAGCATACTCCTTGTTCTTATCTTGCTGTTGTTCGACACGTTCGCGAACGCCTGAGAAAGATGATAGAAATTTCCTAAGGTAAGGAGTGATTTGTGGGATATAATTATCTTTATTTAGAATGGCACGAAGGTCATGCGTGACCTCTGTAGGGGACCTCATTTCTCGGCCAAAGGTTAAATAAGCCGGAGACATACCTGTAGTGCGGCATTTTGCACTATTCAAGGCGAAACGAATCACCGGTAGCTTCTTAGGCCAAGAAGTGTGGTCCTCTTCCACGAGATGTGCCAGTAAGGCCTTAAGGTCGCGATTTTTCCTTTCTGCGGGGTTGGCCTGAGGGTAATACAGCGGGACAAAGTTTTGCTTAATATCCAGCGCTGACATACATTGGCGCATGACCGCTGAAACAAATTGGACACCGTTATCCGAGACTATTCTACGCGGAAGACCGAATCGCATGAAGTACTCCTCGATGAGAACACGAGCGCAGGACTCAGCTGTTGCTTCCTGTAAAGGATAGACTTCCGTCCATCTGCTTGCAGTGTCTTCAACGAGTAATATCCAACGCTCCCCCTGTTCTCCTTGTGGTTACGGACCAAAGAGATCGATGGCTAAAACTTCGTTGCGCTGGTTCATAACTGGTGTCTGAAGAAGTCCCATCGGCTTCATATTTGTAGCATTGTAGCGCTGACAGTGAATGCAGGCTTTGACATAATCGGTGATTATCCTCCGCATTCCTGTAAAGTAAAACTGCTGAGCTACTTTCTGGTAAGTTCTGTCAATTCCTGGATGCCCTGCCGTAGGAAAGTCATGCAGCTCTTTCAAAATTTCAGCTACTTGACCGGAGGGAACAACCAGTTGAGGTGACTCATTGTCAGAGTCCGGATTGTACCGATACAGAACTCCCTGATCCACAATATAACCTCTATTCGTCCATCTTTGAGTAGCTACCTCGTCGGCACCCTCAAGGTCTTTCATTATCTTCTCCACATCCGGGTCGGAAAGTTGTTCTTCACGCAGCTGACTTGGAGTTTTTCTCGGCAAATCGCAAATGACAGAACAAACGCCGCAATCATCGCGAGACTCGTTGGAACATATAGGTCTACTCAACGTATCCGCCACGACGTTCGCCTTCCCCGGAGTGTACTGGAATTGAATGTCAAATTCTTGGAGCTTAAGGGCCCAACGGACTAACCTTCCCGCTGGTGATTTAAGAGAGAGCAACCAACGGAGGGGCTGGTGGTCGCTGCCAATGATAACTGGTTGGCCGTCTATGTAAGACCGAAAACGCTCGACTGCCCACACTACAGCGAGAGCCCTTTCCGTAGTGGAATAGTTGCGCTCTGCTGAGTTGAGGAGTCTGCTAGCATACTCGATGGGTCTTTCCTCAGTGCCTTCCCCTTGCATTAAAACTCCACCTAGGGCGTAGTTATCTGCGTCCGTACGCAGAATGAAGGGACGACTGAAATCGGCCTGAACCAGAACTGGAGCTGTAGTCAGCAAGCGTTTTAGTTCTATAAACGCTTCACGTTGTTCTTGAACCCAAATCCATGCTTGATTCTTCCTAGTTAGTCGTGTTAGTGGTTCAGCAATCTTCGAAAAATTCGGAATGAACTTTCTGAACCACGAACACGTTTGCAGAAAAGTTCTGAGATGTTTTTGTTGGTTCCTTCATCTCGAGCACAGCACTCACCTTCTCAGGGTCGGTGGAAACGCCATCTTGCATTATGACGTGGCCGAGATATTTAACGCTTTCTCTCGCAAAAGCGCACTTCTCCCTGTTGACATGGAGGTTAAACTCGGCTAGCCGTTTGAAAACTGCATCGAGGTCCTGAAGATGTTGATGAAAGCCTTCTGAAATAATCAAAAGATCATCAAGGTAAGCCAGTACAGTAACATCCTGTAAAGATGAGCAAGAGCGAAGGCGATCAATGAGCCGCTGGAATGTGGCAGGTGCGTTCCTTAATCCGAACGGCATCCTTTTGAAACGGTAAGTACCAAGAGGACACACAAACGCGGTTTTATCCCTGTCAGATTCTCGAACATTCACCTGCCAGTAAGATGAACGTAGATCTAGCGAACTCAAGTAACAGTTTCTCTTCGTACACTGAAGCAGCTCATCGATACGAGGCATCGGGTAAGTATTTGGTGATTGCGTTTAAGCGCCTATAGTCGACGCAGAAACAGATACTGCCATTGGACTTAGGTACCATTAGCGCTGGTGAACTCCAAGCCGATTCACATTCTTCTATGACGTCCGCCTGTAACATTTTGTCAATTTCAGATTTCATCAGCTGTTTCTTCGAGGGATTAAGACGGTAAGGAGAAACAGAAATGGGTGGATGGTCACTTTGGTCACCCGTCTCGATGCGGTGTTCAGCATACGGTGTTGGTCCTCCCCCTACTTCGAAAATGTCCGAGTAACGAACGAGTACCTCAGCAAGGGCCTGGTGCTCCGCTGGACTAAGGTGAGTACCCTCGTCGTCTCGAAGAACGTCTGTAGAAGCGCAAGTGACGTCACGTGAGGTAGGTTCAAAAAGAAGTGTATGTTTCTCCCGATGATCACTACTAAAATACCAAATTTCTTTATGAAAATCAATGACAACTCCGGCTGCAGAAATAAAATCAATCCCCAATAACGTCTCATTATTCGTAGAATCTGGAAAAATTAAGAAAGGAATAGTAATTATTTTGTGTTCAAGCTTCACCCGTAAAGTAGTAGTAAGCACCTCCATCTCCCGCACTATACCATCAGCAAGCTTAATTTCTCTGGAAGAAGGAGTGAGAGGGTGGCCTTTACGTAGAAGGAGAGCATATAGTGTGTGGCCTGCAATACAATGCTTTGCAGCAGTATCAATCAAAGCGGTCCCATTAACACCCAAAATTTGTATTTTGAAAATGGACATCTAGTGCGAAAACCCTCGACACCACGCGTTACGTCATCCTTACTACAAACACAACAATCACAAAATTTTTGTAAATTATTTTTACACTTTTCCTTAATTTTAACATTTTTGGAGTTACTGCAGTTTTGCACAGAGCCATTGTTGTTAGTACAATTTATCAAAACAAATTTGTCCAAATTATTTCAACATGTCATTGTTGCTATTTTGAATTATTGAATTATTCAAATTTCCCACACCAGCATTGAAAGTGTTAACTTTTTGTTTTGAACTAGCACTGTTTGACTTATTGTTACTAGAAAATACAGGAATGCAACATTTTGTACAGCAATTTTGTCTTAACAAAGAGTTTGTTTTCTGAGCAATATTGTTAGAATTATTGTTAATTGGAGTAAAGCAAGGGTGCCTCCTATCGCCGCTCTTATTTATTATCCTGTTGGACGACGTTATGAGAAAGGTTGTCGCTACATCGAGAGGCATACCATGGTGCACGAACGTTTTGGAAGACCTCGACTATGCGGATGACATCGTGCTGATCTCGCCAACTCTTGCCCAGCTGAAAGAAAAACTGGAGTACCTCCAAGCGGAAGCCGAAGCGATGGGCCTGCGAATAAACAGACGCAAAACTGTCGACATGCGGGTTAGGTCAAATTCAACGGATCCACTGGCGTTGAGAGGGGAAAACCTAGACTCCGTCACCAAGTTCGTGTACCTTGGTAGTGTAATGACGTGCCAAGGTGGAGCAGAAGAAGACGTCGACAACAGGATCAAGAAGGCAAAGGCAGCGTTCGCACAACTGAAAACTGTTTGGGAGTCAAAATGTGCTCACGCGACGCGTTAAAATTTCCCTATATGAGTCCATCGTGAAGTCTGTTCTGCTTTTTGGCTGTGAAACGTGGAGAGTGACAAAGGGCTTGACACATAAATTACAAGTATTTGTAAATAAGTCCCTCAGGTCGATACTACGCATATTCTGGCCAAGAACAATTCGAAACGAAGACCTGTGGAAGATGTGCCATCAGTCACCTATTGGCGTCGAGATAGCGATGCGCAAGTGGAAATGGATCGGCCACACCATTCGTAGAGGAGAGACGAATAACGCAAGTGTTGCTTTCGAGTGGCGGCCGCCGGGCGGTAGGCGAAACCGCGGACGCCCTGTACACACATGGCGGCGAACCGTCGAGAGCGAGCTGAGAGCCGTTGGACTGAGCTGGAGCGAGGCTAGAAGCGTTGCTGCGGATCGTGGGGCGTGGCGCGAACTGACGAAGGCCCTCTGCACCTCCGGGGTGCCTTAGGACAACAACAACAACAACATTGTTAATTGGCAAAGAATTATCCCATTCACAATTATTAGGTAAAACATTGTTGTGACTTTTGTGTACATGACAGGTAGAATAAGCACATAAACAGCCTTGAATTAAGCAACATGAGTTAGTTGAGCTATTATGGGAACACAAACAGTCAGTACCGTCAGCACAAAAATCACAAACATTATTATTATCATCAGATAACTCGACACAGTTGTTAGACATACAAACACATGCTTTGTTATTATGAGGAATCCAATTCCTAAAACAAATCTTATTGCTATTTGAAATGGTGCATGCAGTAATATTATTTTCAATGACTTTTGACTGGGCAGAATGAACATTTTGTTCACAAGATACATCATTATTATTGCATGCCTCATTCCGAGATATTGTTTTGCACTTAGTACCTTTGGTTAAAGAATTAGTGTTTCTTCCGTTCAAATTATTATTTGAGAGAGTCATGCACTGCACACTGGATTGAGAGGATTTAACACTGTAAAAGCTTTCTTTGTTTTTATCACCACTATCACACATGTCCGCAGAAAAGTTAGTATTGGAACGGGGCTCACCTTGACTTGCCAACTTACGGCAACTATCCTTGGTGTGACCATACCGCTTGCAGTACGAGCACATGGGACGCTGCTTCCTGGCTGCACCAAAGGAGCCCTGCACAGGCTGCGGCGAATGGGGTGGCGGTGGGGACCTTGTAGTCGCACCGCGAAGTGGGACGGCAGGGGGCTGGGTCACAGGCACGACGGGCTGCGGGCGCGGGGGCGCGGGCGGCGCGACAGGGGCAGCCGGCCGGATGGGCGCGGCAGCGGGCAGAGGCCTAGCAGCTCGCTCGCTACCACTCGAAGTAACCTTCCTCTCCCCCTCGTTAAAAGAATCTTCTATGCTTCGCGCGTGACGAAGAAGATCAGAAAACGTTTTACATTCCTCCCTCCGGAGACGTTGGCGGATGCGATTATGTAGTAGACCGAAGGTGATGTCTAGCTCAGCCTTCTCTGTTATATCTCCCTTCGGTAGCCTTGCCAACAGGGCGCGCACACGCGCGACAAACATATCCGTGTTTTCGATACCTTGTGGCGCTGCGAATATGTCTATGTATATGCGGTGAGGAGGACGACGGTCGCCGAATGCACTTATGAGATTCATCTTCGCATGTGACCATGACATAATTGTATGTTTGAGACCTTGCCACCAAGTGGCCGCTTCTTCCGTGAACAACATCGCCAGGCCCCTCAGAATATTGGCATCTGCCACTTGGGCGCACTCGCAGTAACTCTCCACCGAATCTATAAAACCTTCTACGGATTCGTTAGGTCGGCCGCTGAAGGTGGCCTTGCAGCTGGCCAGCGTGCCGTGGCCGGCGACAAGGAACGACGGCGGCGTAGGCGTTGAGGACTGCGTCTGGCGATGATTCATCATCACTGATTCCAATACCTCTTTGAAAGTTTCTGTCTGAGACCTTTGTAAGGACAAAATCAGTGATGTCATGTTTTCAGCGGTAAATGTCAGCTCGCTTTGAAGTGCCGGCAGTCCAGTGAGCGCCAGCGCCGGTCGCGGCGGCGGCGCGCTCCTTAGCAACGCTCGCCGGGTGTCGTCTTCGTCGCTGGAGTACACGAGAGCGGAGGGGTTTTGAATGGGATTTATTACTCCATCTTCCCCGCCTCCCATGCGGTCCTTGCTCCGAGTGATAGGCATCCTCGATTGATAAAATTGTCCGACAGTAGATAGGTACGCGGATTGAATTCACGACAGGTAACGACACTTTTATGAAAAAAAAACACACACGTTGGGGAGCCATGTTTGGTCTCAGGGGTTTGGTAAAGAAGTAAACAGATTAGTTTTCACTTTAGAGTTTATTCGTGGGCACAATAAGTAGGTAGGTATGTGTACAGTTTTCACAAAGTTTTTACAAGATAGAATTTACGCGCGTAGCGTCGTACGCCGGCAGACAAAATCACCCGAGGTCGAGTGTGGCGTCTTTTCCTATCCCGCTCACACACCTTTTGTCCTACTCTATTAGACGGCGGCGTAGCGCGAGGGCAACCGAGTCACCCGACCGCGAGACGAGCGTACGGGCAATGTTGCTATATAATAGTGATTAAATATCGAACGAAAATGTTGTTTGTAAACGATGCTGAGCTTTTGCTCTTTCTTTCAATTAAGCATATTTTGAGTTCGTTATTTAACCCAAGTATAATAAAAATGAATCGAAACCACCATGTCCGGCCGGTGAAGCTTGGTTTCGTCGTCGTACTGTTTTGACTAAAGATAAAAAAAATCCAAACCGAAACCGAAACTTTCTTTAAGTGGGACAGACAGACATTAATTTATAACTGATAGATTTAGCGCATCGTACAATAACCCATTAAATTGATACTGTTTGATAAAAATGTATTCTGTATGTATACTAAAACTTATTCTCTCTTGTTACGGTCGTATTTTCATTGCGGCCACTGCCGTGTCCCATATTTTTATAGTCAACAAGAGCAAATAAAAAAATGTTTCACCAAAATTATAAGCCTTCTCCAGGAATACAATGTCCATTAGTGCACTATTCTAGACATACTCTCGTGTAGTAGAAATTCATCATCATAATTTCAGCTTGTAGATATCCACTGCTGGATTGCCTCCCCCTGCCTCCCCCAAAGATCTCCACAATGATTGGCCCAGCTTGACCCGCATCCAGCGGCAAACCAGGACCCTCACCAGATTATAAAATTAATTATTTTGTATACTGTTGTACTTTGTTATATTTGTAATAGCGACCCGCCCCGGCTCCGCACGGGAAAATGGTTATTGTGGGTTATCCTTCAGTATATTATGCATGTATTATACATATAAACCTTCCTCTTGAATCACTCTATCTATTAAAAAAAACCGCATCAAAATCCGTTGCGTAGTTTTAAAGATTTAAGCGTACAAAGGGATATAGGGACATAGGGACATAGGGACATAGGGACATAGGGACGGAGAAAGCGACTTTATTTTATACTATGTAGTGATAGTGATAGTGATAGTGATAGTGATAGTGATTATATTACGGAGAATTCAGATATAAAGAAAATATTCAAAGACTAGCGACCCGCCCCGGCTCCGCACGGGAAAATGGTTATTGTGGGTTATCCTTAAGTATATTATGCATGTATTATACATATAAACCTTCCTCTTGAATCACTCTATCTATTAAAAAAAACCGCATCAAAATCCGTTGCGTAGTTATAAAGATTTAAGCGTACAAAGGGAGGGACATAGGGACAGAGAAAGCGACTTTGTTTTATACTATGTAGTGATAGTGATAGTCTAAATTGATGATCCCAAACAGCGATATATCAATACGCTGACAGGAAACAGAAAATAAATATAAGCTTAAATTATACTTTTAGATTTGTTTCCCATGTGCTGGTGATTGGTTAACTTATCAGTAAACCACATACATTATCTTATGTCATAAAGACTTACAGCTCTGAAGTGCGGCATATTAGGGTCCAAGATCTTGCCCTTGGGGAAGGGCCCTGTCCAGTTGATTTCATCCAGCACATCTATGGTTCCGTCGCCCGCGCCCACTACCAAGCAGCCATCTTCTAAAATCAGTATTGCTTCCACACCTGGAGTTTAATAACTTACAACTTAGACATGCCAATCGCCATATTTACCTGCCCATATTAATACTTGCGCCATTTTAAGTAACTAGAAGTCCAGTAAAGCTTCATACGTCGATTTTGCGACACAGGTATAGGTAAAATTACAAGAAATAACGGGTATAGTCGCCAAGATTAGTAATTTAGTTGCGTCCCATAGTAAAAATAATTAGATGGCTTAATTATAGCGATGTTGACTGACTTCAAAATAAGCGTCAAATCACTCGTTAGTAGCCCGGTCAAATTAGACATAAAATTTGTGGTACAATAACAAAAAAATCCCACAAAGCCAAACGGTGGAGACCCTGGGTACACCATTAGGAACAAGGTGTCAAAAGTCCCCATGGATCCCATGTGTGCGTATGTACGATATAGTCTCCAACAAAATTTGGCTTTGTGGGAATAATTTTTTTAAGTCTAATTTGAACGGGCTATTAGAGCAATTTCGAACTATTTTATAGACCCCCACACTGGCGTCTTTCGAGTGTCTTTCCAGCGTCGTCATCCCGCATATAGCATTGTATTGGTCTATTTTGACTTCATTAAGAGAATTTGATAACTAATTTTACAATCATATATAGTTAAAGAAATAAAATCCTAAAGGCTAAAGAATAAGGGCACTCTCAAGGAGATTATGCCGCATGTCCTGGCTAGTGGCTAGTGGCTAGTGTACTGTGGCATCGGTTATGCCGTCTCTTTTACTTTTGATACTGGCCGAATGTTTGTTCGAAATTTAAATCATTTTCGAGTAGATTGATTTTGATAGTTTGTGTCAGTTATAATAACGCGATCATTCCCTGGAGCTATTATAAAACGCTCCAGGATTTGTCCCTCAGGGAATTAGAAAGTAAATCGGTTCTTAAATGTGTAGGCGTCTTTGTGCGAAATAAATGTTCTAGTGTAAAATACGTGAATTTAATTCATAATAATAGACCGCGTCGGTCATACAGTACCTTGGCTGTAGCAGATGGAGGTGGGTCGCTTCCCCTTCTTGCTGGTGGAGCCGCACTTGGCGAGGCAGCCGATGAGCGCCGGCTTGCAGCTCTCCACCGACACCTTCGGGTCCGACGGGTAGTTTATTGAGAACTTTATCATGTCACCGGTCCTGGACATTTATAAAGTAGTAAACCTAAGGTCCTTGGGGGATGCCTTTGTCCAGCAGTGGACGTTTTCGGCTGAGATGATGATGATGATGAAACCTAAAGTGTTTATCCATTACAAAAAGTTAATATAAACCTTGTCCAAACAAAATAATCCAAAACACATAATTAAAAATTTATTTATTAGTAGCTTTCCGCCCCAGGTTAACAGGTTTTCCCGTGGGAAAGAAGTATTTTCCCGCGGTGAAAAGTAGATTATGTGTTACTCTCATGTATAAGCTATATTTTTGTTAAGTTTCATTAAAATCCGTAAAGTAGTTCCAGAGATTAGCGTGTACAAAGAGACAAACAGACATACGGATTTTTTTTCAAAACTTGTATTTTTATGTTCAACCACACTCCCTTTACCACCTACAGTCAGTTTTTTGAAAAACAGTTCAATGCACAGAGATGCCGATTCTTCAGTTTTACTATCGTAAGATAGATATGCGATGCGAAACCGCCTGCTAGTTTTTGTACACGGTAAGAATGTAGCTGGGAAGTTTCAAGTTATGTATTATCAAGAAACTGGCAGGCGTTTTCGCATGTAATTAAGAAATGTATTAAAAGGGTTGTATGTTTGAAAGATAATAATTGGAATACCGTATTCCAGTAGACATAACTAATGCCAAAGCAGTTTTAAGTCAACACCAATAGCGAAACGCATCTTAGCCGATATATCACTCATCATTATCTAATTGACTAGCTTTCCGCCGCGGCTCCGCCCGCGTTAACAGTTTTTCCCGTGGGAATGAGGCATTTTCCCGCATTAAAAGGTAGCCTATGTTACTCAGGGTGAAAGTAGCTTTCTAATGGAAAAAGAATTTCTGAAATCGGTTCAGTAGTTTCTGAGTTTATTCATTACAAACATACACTCACTAAAACACACACACACACACAAAAATACAAATCTTTCCCCTTTATGATATTAGTATGATAGTATGTTATGATGGGCAATAAAGTTTTTATTCCAGTTTTTTAAGTAGTTGTTTGCTTATTACGTGGCTTTCGAGATTAACCTACCTCACAAACCTTAGGCCCAGCGCACACCAGGAGAGGCGCGGCGAAGATACTGAGAACGTATCAATTAAAACTAAACCTTAAATATTTTGACATACGGCGCCGCGCGCGGTCTCGCGCTGGCTCTCGTGGCAGCTTCGACGCGCCGCGCGCTACTCGATTTTGGCATGCCGTTTTCAACCGTATGTTAAAATATTTAAGGTTTAGTTTTAATTGATACGTTCTCAGTATCTTCGCCGCGCCTCTCCTGGTGTGCGCTGGGCCTTAGGCTTCCGACATGACTGATAATCTGATTGTCCGAAAAGAAAGATTATTTAATGCAAACAAACAATCAAATATTTTCTCATTATAATATCAGTAATAGATGACGCAAAGCGCTTAGTGAAGTTTACACCCAATGCAGTTGCAATAGGGTGCAAGTAGAGTGCACTCACGTGGTGCCGGCCATGCCGTAGGAGTCGTCCGCGCTGACGGCGATGCAGCGCTTAGTGAAGTTAGACCCAATGCAGTTGCAATAGGGTGCAAGTAGAGTGCACTCACGTGGTGCCGGCCATGCCGTAGGAGTCGTCCGCGCTGACGGCGATGCAGCGCTTAGTGAAGTTAGACCCAATGCAGTTGCAATAGGGTGCAAGTAGAGTGCACTCACGTGGTGCCGGCCATGCCGTAGGAGTCGTCCGCGCTGACGGCGATGCAGCGCTTAGTGAAGTTAGACCCAATGCAGTTGCAATAGGGTGCAAGTAGAGTGCACTCACGTGGTGCCGGCCATGCCGTAGGAGTCGTCCGCGCTGACGGCGATGCAGCGCTTAGTGAAGTTAGACCCAATGCAGTTGCAATAGGGTGCAAGTAGAGTGCACTCACGTGGTGCCGGCCATGCCGTAGGAGTCGTCCGCGCTGACGGCGATGCAGCGCTTAGTGAAGTTAGACCCAATGCAGTTGCAATAGGGTGCAAGTAGAGTGCACTCACGTGGTGCCGGCCATGCCGTAGGAGTCGTCCGCGCTGACGGCGATGCAGCGCTTAGTGAAGTTAGACCCAATGCAGTTGCAATAGGGTGCAAGTAGAGTGCACTCACGTGGTGCCGGCCATGCCGTAGGAGTCGTCCGCGCTGACGGCGATGCAGCGCTTAGTGAAGTTAGACCCAATGCAGTTGCAATAGGGTGCAAGTAGAGTGCACTCACGTGGTGCCGGCCATGCCGTAGGAGTCGTCCGCGCTGACGGCGATGCAGCGCTTAGTGAAGTTAGACCCAATGCAGTTGCAATAGGGTGCAAGTAGAGTGCACTCACGTGGTGCCGGCCATGCCGTAGGAGTCGTCCGCGCTGACGGCGATGCAGCGCTTAGTGAAGTTAGACCCAATGCAGTTGCAATAGGGTGCAAGTAGAGTGCACTAACGTGGTGCCGGCCATGCCGTAGGAGTCGTCCGCGCTGACGGCGATGCAGCGCTTAGTGAAGTTAGACCCAATGCAGTTGCAATAGGGTGCAAGTAGAGTGCACTAACGTGGTGCCGGTCATGCCGTAGGAGTCGTCCGCGCTGACGGCGATGCAGCGCTTAGTGAAGTTAGACCCAATGCAGTTGCAATAGGGTGCAAGTAGAGTGCACTAACGTGGTGCCGGCCATGCCGTAGGAGTCGTCCGCGCTGACGGCGATGCAGCGCTTAGTGAAGTTAGACCCAATGCAGTTGCAATAGGGTGCAAGTAGAGTGCACTCACGTGGTGCCGGCCATGCCGTAGGAGTCGTCCGCGCTGACGGCGATGCAGCGCTTAGTGAAGTTAGACCCAATGCAGTTGCAATAGGGTGCAAGTAGAGTGCACTAACGTGGTGCCGGCCATGCCGTAGGAGTCGTCCGCGCTGACGGCGATGCAGCGCTTAGTGAAGTTAGACCCAATGCAGTTGCAATAGGGTGCAAGTAGAGTGCACTAACGTGGTGCCGGCCATGCCGTAGGAGTCGTCCGCGCTGACGGCGATGCAGCGCACGAAGCGGCGCAGCTTGCCCATCGACACATCCGCCACCTCCAGGTTCTTGCTCTCCGGACGAATGTTCCAGATGCGGAGGTTTGCTGGGAACACAATAATCATATCAAACCGTTCAACTACTATTGTACTCTACTATAGTTGCGTCTTTCATCGATAAGTGCCCTGTTTTACAAAGACTAGCTGAGGCAGGTATTTCACGGTAGTCAAAAGTCAAAAGCGTAAGTGACGCAGTTATGCGCATGAGTGAGCGCGTATTTGTATCTCATTCTAACGCATAACTGCGTCCATTAGGCTTTTTTTTTGTCTTTTGACTCCCGTGAAATACCTGCTTAAAGCTAAAGTACTTACAATCCCCTCCAGTAACAAAGGACATGGACCTGAGCGAGAGGGGTGCTATTGTCATCGCGTCTCCCGTGGTCAGCCTTGCGGCCTGGGCAGTGCCAGTAGCAGCATTGGCTTCGCAGTCCCACAACACTAAGGAGCCGTCGTCTCGGCCTCCCAACGATATCATGTAGCGCTCGTTAGATGAGAACACTAAGGATTCCACACGGACCTTTAAAATAAAAAATGCAAATTTAAAATTGTTTACGAAAAATGAAAGCCTTGCCATACTGCGTACATTCGAAGGAACTAATTTTATAATAGCAATTGTTGCCAGAATACAAGTGGCGCCCTCAAAAAGGTTTTTTCTTTCGGTTTGAAGTTTTTTCATACCTACTTTCTGTTAGTTCTACGTTTTTCGTACTTCATGTTAGCGGTCTCTGGTAACTTGGACAGTATTTTAAGGATTTGGTAACTGGAGCATCTAGGTGACATTGCTTATTCTCTTGTACTAATACAGTTGTTTTATCTCACCAGTGCAGGCGAGCTTTACTTGTAGTGCAGTGCGTCACACGCCCTCTTGTGTGCGTCTACTAAACTGAGCGCTACGCACACAGACAAGGTGTAGGTACTACTCTACCAAAACAATTAGACACATGACAGGTATGCGGTTTGTACAATATTCGCCCTTATTCCCAGCACTAATCCCCGTGACCGGCCGTGACGCCATATTTGAAATGTGTCTAATTGTTTTGGTCGCGTAGTACACACAAGTATGATTTGCCTGCAATCGTGAGAACATCTGTACTGTTACTACGGCGACGGGTAGCAGCGTTCACCGGTGTAACCACTGCGATTTAGTTCATTCATTCACAGATTCAGTTTGTTAGTGGACTGTTGTAGCACCTACATACCTAATTAAATCAAAAAATCACCTTATGCAGCTCATGGTTTCCTAGTAGAATCCTCTTCTTGAAATTCCATATCTTCGTGGGAGCCTTGAAGCCTATGTGGTTAATTTGACCACTGCCGATGTAGGTTCCTATAAAAATTACAAAATAATTAAGAATAAGGGACCCCTCATCTAGCGTCTTTAGATTGTCGTCTTCGTGCCACCAACGTCCAAAACATTCAATAAACCTAGACCAGGAGCAGCAGCAGGGCCAGTCGTTGTGGAGATCTGTCGGGGAAGGCCCTTGTCTAGCAGAGGACGTCTACATGATGAAAAACGATGATTGACGATTTCAGTTGACATCATGGTCTAAGAAAACAAGGTCTTCTATTCCGACCACGTGACTTGACACAAGCCTGCGTCATCATGCTGTTCATCCTTGTCGAATGCGTGTTAATCGACTTTTTAGACCATGAGTTGACATGATGATGAAAATACCAACCTTTAGGGGAAACCGCAACAGCTGACACACTGTTCGAGTGCCCACTTAGGAAGTACATCTTCTTGGTGATCCAATGCTGAATGCAGACCTTATTTCCCACTGGGTAGATAATGTGTTCCCCATCTGGGTGGACCTTTAGACCTCGGATTGTTGCGCCTGATAAAAATAGAACCATCATTTTCATTCTTTCGCAACACAGCTCTCTGGTCGAGTGGTCAAAAGTTCGCCTAACGATACGCAGGTTCCGAGTTCGAATCCCGGTGGGGACTCGTCGAACAAATATCACTTTGTGAGACTTTCCTCAGTTTGCTTAGGACATTGCAGGCTGAACCACCCGATTGTCCGAAAAGAAAGATGATTCTGTGCTTCGCAAGGCACGTAAAGCCGGTCCCGGCTACTATCTACGGATGTAGTCTTTATAGGAGCCATGTCGGAAGTCTATAATTTCGACACCAGGGTTTGTGAAGTAGATAAATCTTGAAACCCCACACGCTAAGCAAGCAATCATTTATTAATTTACAGCTGGACATAGGCCTCTCCTAAGTTAGGAGTCCTAACGCGCGCGTTTTGGCCCGATGTTCGGCCGCAACCGCCCTATCTATCTATCTATCTAAGTGAGGGACGTCTGCGAGTGTCGCAGACGGGTGATCAGCTCCCGTTATAGGAACTATTTCACCCCTAATCCCAGCCTGATGATACCACTCATCCGTTAGTAGTGAGCATCCCCGCCTTTTGGCCAGATCTTCGGCCGCACCCGCCCTACCCTCCAGAACTAATTTTCCAGTGGAAATGAGGTATTTTCCTGTTGTCCTCCTGTCATTTTCACTCTGTCAATTTTCACTGCAATCCGTTTGTTAGGAAGTAAGAAACAAAAGGATCGCATCAGCGGCGTATCTTCAGGCAGCCAAAGCCTATTGCCATAATACTGGATGTTGATAGAGAGAAGACTTGTGTGATGTGAATAAAAATAAAGCGAATTACATTGAGGCCGGCACGCCTAATGAACGTTGACAAGCTGTAAAAACTATAAAAAGAACTTACCATCAAATCCTATAATGCCGTGAGCCTCCAAATTCTTAACGTCCGTCATGATTACAATAGTCTTCACTCACTAAAGTAATATTTACAGTAAAAATAATAAGATAATTGTTGGTCTATAAAACTAGAAAATATTATGATTATGAAGTTTGTTTGACACCTATGCCAGGTATGTTGCTAGCCTGTTGCTTGTTGCCTAGCAACAAGTAAACAAGGTTTGGTGACTATGGACAAAACTTTTTAATTTTGCAAATAGTTCTACAATACTAGGTATTTTAGATTAATAATTTGGTCTTGTCGTCTTGAGCAAGAAAATACATACAACTAATATCTTAACATATTTATCAAAATTCCATTTTTTGTGATCAAAGTATGTATTTCTTCAACTGATAAAATTAATATTTAATGTAAAATTGCGAAAGTCTATTCCAAAACCAGATTTAAACATTACGCATGAGCACACATATGGTAAGCCTATTGCTAAGGTATCAATTTCTACCAAGCAACTCATAGTTATATAAAAGTTGCACCCACTATATATTGTGAATAACATTACTGTATTCCTTTGCTGTAGTTGTAACTGGATTACTGTATAAAACAAAAATCTGATATTTTACATTATCTCTTTATTAAATTAAATCATTTAGTTCATTATACAACTTAAGTAACAAATAAGCAGGTATAATATTCAGCACACATAGCTGGACACTTTGTAGAGGTAACATTTGTGTCTAGCCCCATGTGCTGGTGTCTATTGTACTATTTTGTTTTATGTTCAGTGTTATAAGTCTTGTTTTGGCCGAAAACCAGACTAGAGTAATTTTTACCAAAAAGCGGGGTTTATTCGAGTTGTGAGCCGCGTTTATTCGGATGCGCAATTTCTGCTACATTCGGTTTCATACAAAACTCCTGTTTCATTCACACAGCAATTCAAAATTTTGTATGAGATAGAAATGGGGAGACCAAAAATGTGCGACTCGCAACTCAAAAATTACGCTCGTCTGGCCCCACCCTTACAGTTTACAAAATTTACCATCAATACATTTCTAAGTCAGTCAAATTGTATGTTACAGACAGACATACATATTAATTATCTTATCATAGTACAGATTGCCTATTACAACATGATTGCATATATGTCTGAAATAGCAACACTTCTGAATAATAGCCCCACCTGAAACATGGTTCAATATGCCCAGGTTTTGATATTAATACATGACAATTACACTTTCTGATAAATAATAAGATATTATTGTAAAATAAATAAAATTAAATAAGGTTGATGAGAAAGAAATAATATTTACCTGTGTTGCATAATTTTTAATTGTTGTTCAGTTCAGTCTGTTCATAATAACAATTATTTTACGTATGTATGACAATCAACATTCAAACCCTGATTTTTCTTTCTTGAGCCAATTATAATGTTGGGTACTGTATGTCAAACATTAAAAAATATATACCTTCTAAACATATTAACTATTATTTTTTATTGGCAGCCATAACTCTTCTCCGAATAAGTTTTGCTTTGTCATCCAACTTATCTTTAACAGCGGTGCAGAGGCGCTTTGACGTCTCATTGATGAGGTACTGCTGATGCACAGACAGGAACTCCGATAGCTGAAATAAAAGAAGATTAAAAACATACAAAAAAGGACTATCTATAGGTCTAACCAATTTAAATTTAAATCATACATTATCTTGACTCTGGCCAACCATTAATAGGAGTTTAAAGGCAAACAAAATAAATATACAGCAATGACAACCCTGGCAAGACTACTGCAATATGCCAGGGTTGTCATTGCTGTATATTTATTTTGTTTGCCTTTAAACTCCTATTAATGGTTGGCCAGAGTCAAGATAATGTATGATTTAAATTTAAATTGGTTAGACCTAGTAGTCTTACAGGCCAGAAAAATTTATAAAAAAAAAAAAAAAAGCAGTAGTCTTGTCTGTCCAATACAAAATATTATATATATAATTAAATTTGTGATCAGACTGATTCAGGAAATTAGGTAATACATAATTAATTAATTACATTAACAATTGACCGACCGTGAATAAGTTATGCACGGTCGGTCGACAGTGTTTTTCTTTGCCAGGCTCTAGTTATGCAGCATAACTAGAGCCTGGCAAAGCAGAGGACACAAGTAACTAACCAATAGATCGTCTTCTTTCTTCCCTAACTGTACAAAGGCGCATTGAGCAGCGTGACTTTTGTGCTCCGCCCAAGGGTCATCAGAAGGCTCCCATCCGTCCAGCTCCTTTCCACACAGGAAACATTTTGCGGCATCAGCATCCTCGTCACCTGTTGCAACTGAATAGAATCCAGCTTCAGCCATGTTTTTTACATTGCACTTCTCTTTATCACTGAAAGGCCAGTTCTTGAACGTTTTTATACGTTCTTGCACTAAATATAACAATAGATTATCCATCATTTCTCGTAAAATCTAACGAAATAATACTAATACGAAAAAACAAACATAGCCAGCTCGCAGTCAATTCAAATTTCAAATCAATTTGACAGAAATGGCGGTTGCTGTTTTTTTTATTTTTTTTTAAGTATATTTCTCCCTTATGAAAAAGGCAAAGGGTTCAAAGCCTATACAGCCTAGTCTTTAGTAATAATAGGATATCTTCAGTTTCATTTTGTCGTCTTTAGTCATAATTTCTTGTGTCTTACGTCTTCACATATTAACACAACAATTACCATGAAAAACAAATTTTAAAAAGGACGAAACAATGAACCCGTAATTTCTTCTCGATTCCCGCGTAAAACTCGCTGTTTTTTTAAGTTTATTTATCCCCTTTGAGAAAGGCGAACGACTCTAAGCCCATACAGCCTAGCCTTTTGTAAGTTTCATTTCTTGTCACGTTACGCACGGGATCATTGAAATGCAAGGAAAGGGTGGTCCTTTCCTTGCAAATGTAACTGCACCTGTCCTCTATTAAAAATATAAAATAAATAAAATCCCTTCGCAGGAATTCTACTCTATTTATATTTTATCTAATTGGCCTTTGTAATCGTCTAGGGTAGGATCCGTTCTACGCCTTGTGAGTAATATCCCATTTTCTTTTAGATATCACAGTGTTTCCGTTCTCAATGCCTCTATTGTAAACAGCGGGCTAAATTCTGTCTGATACCTGAACATTGTTATCCTAATAAGAACTACCAACGTCAGTTGTGAATAATATATGAAAGTTTATAAAATGGGTTGGGCAGGACTATCAACAAGAAAAGCCATTCATCAGTCGCTAGACTGCAAACCGCTCCCTCATCTTCTAATCCTTTAATTCGATAAGCGTGTGCCAATACACTTACTATATGTCTCTAAATGGACAAAATTCCCAGTAAGCGTGTGCCAATACACTTACCAGTCGCAACATCATCAACAATTGTAACTCAAACGCCTCTAGAATACTGTCGTATAGTCTCTCTAATGATACTGCTATTCATACAATATTCCTTTCACCGCACCGGGAATATCAGGTCTCGGAGGCTCAAATCCACTAAAACATACATAGATATATATTTTTTCAAGTGAAAGAAAAGGGCAGGCCGTAGCCCGCCCTTACGAAGATCTCTATCCCAAAGGACAATGCCATCTGATCTCCCGGTGCGACCTGTTGAGGTTGCACGACACTAGTGGAAGGGTCACTAGGCAACCACTTGTTAGAAAATTTCCTGTCACTTATGTCTATATCCTTGTTCTGTGAAATGTAAGATATCAGTTAAAATATTGTGTGTCGTCTTCTATATACCTAAACCAACTCTATCTACAATCCAATTCCTCACTTGTAACCCCGCTCTCTAGATTCTTCCAATCACGCTCTGCTACTTCGCTACAACTACTTCGTTTACGTAAGTCGTAATTGTTAATAGGTTTTGGACCCGCTGGAGAACTGAAAAGGAACAAGTTTACAATGGATTTTAGTACAAAATTAGAGATTGGTAAACTCGAAGGAAAGGAAAACTGGACTACTTGGAAATATAAAGTTACCATACTGCTTGAAGGTACTGAAGGCGCAATGGAAGCAGTAGAAGGTAAACTCCAGAAACCAGTTCTTCTTGCTGACGCAGGTGACGCCGCTGTAACTCTATATAACGGCAAGATGGCCAATTATAGGAAAATTACTACTGGCGCTTTGCTAATGCTTACGAGTAACATGACAGAAGAAACACTCAAAAAAGTTATGAGATACAAAACTGCACATGAAGTCTGGCAAGAGCTACATAGACTGTTTGACGGTGATACAGAGGAGAGGGCCTACAATTTAAGTCTTGAGTTCTTTGGAATGAAACGCAACATGGAGGATGACATCCCCACTCACATTTCTAAACTGAAGAACCTCTGGCATGAAATGAATGCGGAAATTTATAAAGTTGACCCGACCGCCAAGCTCCCTGAGTTACACCTGATCTGCAAAGTCTTGCACACGCTTGATGATAGGTACCATAACTTCAAATCAAGCTGGCTAATGCTGAAAAAGACGGATAAGAACATAGATAGTTTGACAAGTCTTCTTTGCGCGCACGAGAGAGATCTGGGCATTCAAGAGAGCTCGAGACAGGAAGCACTAATGTCTACGCCCACACCGAGACCTAGTACTTTGAAGAAGGATAAAGAGCTGATCTGCAACTACTGTTCCGGCAAAGGACACAAAGTTCGCAAGTGTAGGAAGTGGATCAAGGATGGGAGACCACCCAAATCCACTCCAAGCACATCAGGTTCAAGTTCTAACTCGAAACAAGTACAGCAAATCTCACTGATGGTAAACGCCTGCTCTCTAAGTCATACACAGGACCGCGAAAATTGGTATGTTGACAATGGAGCGACAACACATATTGCTGTCAAAAGGAACATCTTCCAAGATTTTATAGAATTCGATTCTGACCATACCGTAACGACGGCTGACGGCACTTCTGTACCAGCTTTGGGAATGGGAACCGTCAGGGTAGAGTCGCTTGTCAGTGGAAGAAAGGAAGACATTACCTTGAACAATGTGTGGTTAGTACCATCACTCACAAAGAATCTCTTCTCGCCTTTGGCCGCGCAAGACCGTATGCAAGATAGCGTCTTTATGTCGACGACTAGAGAGTGCAGATTGGACATCGATGGCACGACTAGAGCTGTCGGCAAAAGAGTTCCTCATGGCGGACTTTACAAGTTGGACTTGAAAACTGTTATACCAAATACCAGTCAATGCCTTGCAGTAAATGCTGTCACAGGATCCAACTTATTACAGCTATATCACGAACGCTTTGCTCACCAGGATAAAAGGCACGTCATTCGTGTGGTAAAACGCGAGTTAGGCATCAACTTGAACCTTGATCGAGTAAAATGCGAAGGCTGTATATACGGAAAGTCGCACAGGAAACCGTTTGGAACAAGGGAAAGAGCTTCAGCTTGCGGAGAGCTGATTCATACCGATGTTTGCGGCCCCTTTGCACCAAGTATCACGAAATTCCGATACTATGTATTATTCAAAGACGACTACTCAGGCTACCGCATGGTTTACTTCATTCGCGAAAAGTCAGAAGTGAAAGACAAGCTACTGCAAATGCTGAAAGAAGCTATTAATGCCGGCCACGTTATCAAAACCTTACTTAGTGACAATGGTGGCGAGTTTGATAACAAGGACGTCAAGAAAATACTACAAGATTACGGTATCCAGCACAGGTTGACAATGCCTTACACGCCTGAACAGAACGGCTGTAGTGAGCGTGAAAACCGAACCCTGGTTGAAACTGCGAGATCTATGATGTATGCAAGAGGAGTACTACCGCAAGTTTTATGGGCAGAGTTAGTCAATACTGCTACATATGTTCTGAACAGAACAGGTCCCACTCGAGTGGTAGACAAAGTTCCGTTCGAACTATGGCACGGTAAAAAGCCTAGGATTACTCACCTCAAGATAATTGGTAGTGAGTGCTATGCTCATATTCCAAAACAGAAACGACACAAACTGTGTAAGAAGGCTATAAAGGGCATTCTCATAGGTTACGAGAATGATGACGGATATCGCGTGTGGGATGGAAACAAAACGCTCAAGTCAAGAGACATAACTTTCGAAAGCGACACCGAGTTTAAAGTTTCCACCTATATCCCTATCACTGCAGAGGGAGCAACTGACGGTACCGATCCTAGACCTGAAGCAGTTGAGTCAGAAAACATAGAAGACAATCTTGAACAAGTTCTAGAGGGAGATAGAACAGAGTCGAGACAAGACCAAGTTCAAGAAAATCTTATATATGATGGAGAATATAATACAGAGTCTAGACAAGAGCTTGTGGATGATGACGGTGACGCCGATTTCACTGATGCTGAAGAAGAGCAACTGGAAGTAGTTGAGCCCCTGAGAGAAGCGGAGCCTCGATACAACCTAAGAGACAGGGCAAACATCGCTCGTCCCAAGAAGTTCGAAGACTATGTGTTCTTCGTAGGCACAGAATGCTTTCCAGAGACCTACAAGGAAGCATTAAATAGACCTGACAGAGCGGAATGGCAGAAAGCCATGGCCAGCGAACTGCAGTCTTTAAATGATAACGAAGTATGGACGTTGTGCGATTTACCGTCCAATAGAAAGGCACTTCCATGCAAGTGGGTGTTCCGTATTAAGCGTAACCCAGATGGAACCATTGACAAATACAAGGCCAGACTTGTAGTGAAAGGGTTCAAACAGCGCAAAGGTATTGATTATGAACAAACCTACAGTCCAGTCGCACGGATGACAACTATAAGAGCCTTGTTAAGTGTCGCCGCTAAAGAAAAATTGCACCTCACGCAATTTGACGTGTCAACTGCCTTCCTGAATGGTAAGCTCCAAGAGGAGATCTATATGATGCAACCAGACGGATTCACTGATGGCACTTCAAAGGTGTGTCGACTTAAGCGCAGTCTGTACGGCCTCAAGCAGGCTCCACGTTGCTGGAATACTTGTTTTGAAGAGATTCTGCTGCAGAAAGGTTTCGTACAGAATAATGCTGACTGCTGTCTCTTCACAAAGACCGTGGGAGACAAGAAGATCTTAATCACTCTGTACGTGGATGATGGACTTGTAGCCACTACAGACGAGACTTTAGCGAACCAGTTCCTCAAGGAACTAGGAGATACGCTCAAAATTACCAGCAAACCAGCGTCCTACTACCTAGGATTGGAGATTGCACGTTCTAAAAACGGTTCTATATACATCAATCAAGAAGCATACGCGCGGAAGATCCTTGAACGTTTTAGGATGTCAGAGTGCAATCCAGTGTCAACGCCAATCGATACGTCGACTTCTGAGACAGGGAAAGCTGAAGACAAAGAACCTGGTGAGACGAAGTTCCCGTATCGAGAAGCAGTAGGAGCTCTAGCGTACCTCATGACAGGAACGCGCCCCGACATAGCGTATGCCGTTGGGGTAGCATCCCGGAAGTTGGAGAATCCAACAGTAGCTGATTGGCTTAGAGTGAAGAGGATATTCAGGTATCTGTAAGGAACCATATCCTACGGCATCAAATACAGTTCAGACACCTGTAAAGCCGTACTTCAAGGCTATAGTGATGCAGATCATGGTGGTGATGAACAAACCGGACGCTCAACCACAGGTGTCCTATGCATGTTTGCCGGAGGAGTCGTTTCTTGGCTGAGTCAACGTCAAGCGTCAGTTGCGATCTCAACGACCGAAGCGGAAATTGTGGCAGCAAGTGAAGGCGCACGTGAGCTAGTGTGGCTTCAGAGGGTTTTTGCCCAACTCACGCAGCTGGAAGATATTCCCACACTAAGCGTAGACAACGAAGCTGCTATACGCCTTGCCCACAATCCCGAATTCCACAAGCGGACTAAGCACATAAGGGTGCGACACTTCTTTGTTCGGGAAACTGTACAAGAAGGTCTACTGAACGTGCTGAAGACTAGCTCCGCAGATCAATTGGCTGACCTTTTGACCAAGGCAGTTCCAAGACCCAGACTCATGGAGATGAGAGGTCACTTGGGCCTGCAAGACCTCTCCAACTAGTGAGGGAAAGTGTTGAGGTTGCACGACACTAGTGGAAGGGTCACTAGGCAACCACTTGTTAGAAAATTTCCTGTCACTTATGTCTATATCCTTGTTCTGTGAAATGTAAGATATCAGTTAAAATATTGTGTGTCGTCTTCTATATACCTAAACCAACTCTATCTACAATCCAATTCCTCACTTGTAACCCCGCTCTCTAGATTCTTCCAATCACGCTCTGCTACTTCGCTACAACTACTTCGTTTACGTAAGTCGTAATTGTTAATACGACCGAGGTCGATTGGTGCGGATTGTGAGTCCGATTGTTGCAGGGCTTACATGGCGAACCAATACCTGTTCGTTGCGACCGTAGTCGACAAGCTACCGAGGTAGGCGCTCGCTAAATGGTTTGGAACCATACGTATCAGGGCTTACAATGGAGTACAAAGCCTGAACGTTATAAGATGACCGTAGTCTACGAGCTCCCACCACGGCAAACGCTTGTTACCTGTATAGGGAATATGATATAATTTGGGTATGTTTAAAGACCACACACGTCTAGCAATTATGGAAGCCAATCCAAGCTTTCCACCAAGGTGGGCCGCTAAGCGTTCGAGTAGGAGTTCATATAGAAATATAACCTCCTAGCTTCTTGAACGTCAGTCCATAAAGAGACGATAGCTGAATAAGCCGGCCTCTCTACCATACTGTAACGGCAACTGTATACGGGAACATCGTATAATAGATTCCGAAGAACCTAATGTTACTGCATGTTAAGATTAGCTACGCTATTCCAACATCGCGTTTTCTCTCCACAGCCATTCATTCTCAAAGCCTCTCCACAGACGATATGCCTTGGAGGAAGACTGGTGTACGTCTCCAATCCAGTATATAGGAATAACATGGAAGTTGTACATCGTCTAAGCTTCATCACAAACTAATGAATCAGCCAACTTCACTTTCTCCATGCAGACCTAAATACTTTGATTAATTGGAAACCTACGATAGTCCAGAAACACCTCGTCTTCAAGCGTCAGACAAGATGAAGTCTCTATTCGGCGTCGGCGTGATTTACTAAAGTTTTAGGGAAGTCTAAGCTTCCACCGCGGGCGACGATGTGTAAGAAGTTTTTCCTAGAAATATTATATTTTGATGCGAGTCTATCTTTCGACCGACTTATACTCATCATGGTTGTAAGATAGGAATGACTTGCAAACACCCAAACTCTAGCAATCGTGCACTTTCTATAATTATATACTAATGTCTGCCAACACCTGGGTCAAGCTCCAAACACCCATAGAAACTTATCTACCACCTTCTAAGCGTTTAGGACGTCGACAATCGTACTGAGACCGTAATCCCGACGAAAGACGCAAATTTCGCAAACAACGCCTAGCACTCTGAAAATAGCAAATTTTCACATATTTTTGAGAGTTGAACTATTTCTAGCCCAATCCCAGAGCGTTTTCATACTTATCTTTTACTAAGTATTTTTCATGCTTTTCGACATCGGCCCTCGCTATGTGCTACTGACCGACGCTCTCACCACCATATATACGGACGACACGAAACGAAGGTGCGCGGCCAAAAATATAAAAACTTGCTCAAACTCATATTTTAGATAGTGTCGCTTATCCTGATTCCAAATCAGTAATCAGAATTGTGCTATCTATTTTAGTTTAGAAGTTATTAAGGAATCGGCTGATTTCATTACAAGAACGTATAAAGTACTTAGGAAATTTCAATTCAATACAGGAACGTATAAAGTAAAAAGGTAAATTTCCAAAAGGTTTTCTATTTGTTACATTCGACCTGTATTGAACATATTTGATTATAATAAGCCCTTTACAACTTAGTTCTATGTATTTGAGATTAATTATTCGATTTTAGAGATTTTTAGGAAAATTTTATTATTGTGCTTTCTACGCTAAGGCAAGACCTCCAAAACATTTCATTGTCTTTTTAGGCTAGGGGCGGGTCGGTACACAAAGTTCAATAATAATAAAGAGAAATTCATGAACTATAAAAGCAGATAAAAGGTATATTATAAAATAATAATCAAGTTCACTTTATATTTCATGTTCCAAAATGGTATCAAACGAAAAGAACTAAATCAAAACGAAACGATTTATGATAATTTAATATAATTTTTCCCAAACAAAAAAAATAAATAATGTAGGTAGGTAAAATACAGTACAGCAGGCGCGGTCCGAGGGGGGGGGTCACAGGGGACATGACCCCCCCCAAAATCTAAGGTCAAATTGAAAAATCTCAAGAATTTTCCAAATCCTAAAAGGAAATTTCTAGCTACTTATCCCCTAAGCGTCTTTCCGTTCTATACAAGGCCAAAACGCAAAGGTACGAACGAAACTAATCGCGTATAGATTGGAAATAACTTTTTTACTAAGTTCTTCCAATCCAGTTCTTCCGATGCAGTACGCAAATACTCGCGTATACTTCGTAGTTAGGTAGAACTGTTTCTTATTCCATAATATACAGCGCCGCCGCCAGTATGCATACGGACTAATCGTGTATGTATCGGAATAAGCGCGCTAAACTCTATACTACGATTTGTACGCGAGCAGTTGCATAATATGCCATTATGATTTATTGAACTCTCTTTCTATTTTATGGTAATTCATATCTGCGTGTCTATTCCAAATATTGCGTCATCTTTCGGCACGTGCTATTGTTTTGATTGAAGGTTTTTTATTGTTTCTGCACAATTAATTAATAAAAAGTGGTAAACACAATTGAATACTTCATTCAAATATCAAAAATGGTTATCAAGGACAGTCTAGAAAAGTTTTTACTTAGTGCATGTGGTGAATACAAACAGGAACGGTTTGAATTTGAGTCTTCGGAAAAGTTTAAGGTCAAGTGCAAGTTGGGAGAAAGTAATGAAGACTACTCTGGACCTTGTAAGGTTTTCATTGAATTTTTTTCTACTTTCCCAAACATTCACATCTATTTTAGAAGCACATCCATCGTCATCTTACTTAAAAGCCATTCATATTTTCAATACCTAATGCTCTAAAACATGTCGCTCACAGACCAACAGGCCCAGAATTTTATTTTCAATAACTTTAAAATAGGACTTGATAGTTTTTTAAAAACACTTGTACTTGTTTCACTTATTTATATATAAGTACAAGTGTTTTTAAAAAACTATCAATACAATGGAGTTTCACCAAGGGCCAACAATCCCAAGTATAAATTAAAATAGGACATTCTCGTAAAATACATGTACAGCCGACATCTGTATCAAGACAAACCAAGAAGAATAAGGGAAAAAAATAGATTACAAGCAGGCCGACCTTCAGCAATTCAGCATCCACTGTAATAAAAAATAAGAAAAGGAAACATGACCTAGCATTTAACGTCTTGCATAGTATTAATGAAGCTCGTTAAAATGTACCTACCTTTTTTAAATAAAAATAATGATAATAGGTCGTTGTTATGTATTTAATACAAATACAAAATACATAAAGTTAAAATAAAATTCCATATTTTACTGAATCGAGAAAACTAGACTTTACACTCTTGTCAAGTGTAAGTAAGTGTTTAGGTGTGTAGTATAGTTAGGAACGAAGACGCGAGCATCCGCGATACAAACTGTACGCATAATTCGTGTATGCATTGGAAAAACAGAGTTAAAAACAGCATTACAATATACAGGGCGTCCCACGGCTATGCCACATGGAGGGAAAGTACATAACTTAAATAATGTAGATAGAACATTTTTCTAAAAGAAGACTTTATTTAATTTACAAAAACTAATAAAACTGCATTCATACATTTTTTAATAATTACATGGTTGAACTGGGAATCGCACCCGCTACACGAAAAAAAATACCCTGTAGTTTTATCATACCGATCGATCGATAGGCATCATAGGGATTATTTTTTGCTAAATAACTTAAGAAATAAAATGAAGAACCTTGCTGAAAAAGCTGACCGCAAAGATTGCCGCAAGGACATAACCCCGTTAGATTTTTTTATGTAAAAAATTTTGTTTACAAGAACCGGTATGAAAGTGTACAACCACGAATTACAAAGACAGACACAGAACTTAAACGAATTATTCTAAATATCCACCACAAGATAAAAAAATCAATAGGGAGTAAATTAATCAAAAGAGTGCGTCTTTGTATTCAACAGCATGGGAGTCATTTTGAGCATTTGATAAATTGATTAATTTTGTATTAAAAATGTTAAAACACATAGTCTTCCTTTTATTTCTGACCTTTCGATCGGTTTAATAAAATACAGGCATTTTTTTTCTCGTGTAGGTTCGATTCCAGGTTTAACCATGTAATTATTAAAAAATATATGAATGCAGTTTTAATAGTTTTTATAAATTAAAATAAAGTCTTCTTTCAGTAAAATGTTCTATCTACAATATTTAAGGTACTTTCCCTCAATGTGGCATAGACGTGGGACACCCTGTATACGCGAGCAGTTTCCTAAGGCTGCGTTCTGGCCTTGTATAGAATGGAAAAACGCATAACCTAACAGCGATAAATTTATAGTTTGCTGACATCTAGTGGTGTTTTTATGAACTACGTACGACGGCCAAAATAACTTGGTATAAATGACATCTAGTTTTAAACAGATACCTATTTTTTATTAGTGTAGTGAGTGACCCCCTCCAAAATTTCAGGCTGCGACCGCGCCTGCAGTACAGTACAGTAACCAACAAAGCGCTCGTACGTACGTACGTACTCCGTTCCGCAGCGCTAGGCTTAACTTAACGCACTTAATTGATAAACATGGAAATATCTATCATATATTAACATAAAAATGTAAAGAAAAAACCAATTCTACTATTTTAAAAAACATGCATTTTCTGTCGGATGGAATTAAGTAAGGCTGTATGTGCCTATTTCTATTACCTACTTATCTTTTCATTCGTTCATTTTGACAGCCAGTCTAGGCAACCCGACAGCCAGCCAATCGAATTTGCGAAAAATTATTCAATGAATGTCGGTCGACTGTGTTGTTGCCAGTTGTTGCTCGTGGGTTTTGTGAGAGTCCGAAAAATTGAATTTTCTTTCTTTCCTTCTGATTTAAATAGTGGATTGATTGACTGTATCGAAAGCTCTGTAAATTATTTAATTGAAAATAAAGCGACAGAAGCTACAAAATCGTAACTTTTGCTTAGTAAAGTAATTATTTTATAACTAACGAATCAAGTGCCTGACATTTTTGCTGTCTCTTGTTTTTGTAAATTGTATTACACTTTTGTTTTGCGAAGTGTTTAGTGCCTAATAAAAGGACTTGCAATGGTCCGAGCTGTTTTCTAGCATCGTCTAGTCGTGTATTGTATTTTGGTGAGTACCTATAAATTTTAAACTTGTTGAAATTAATTTGTTTTCTTGTGGCGTAACGAAAGTAAAATTGCATTCATTATACCTACTACATAATCTAATTAGCATAAATTTGCCCCTTGAATTCGTGCGTTTCTACTTATGTTTTTGAGTTAACAGTTGACTCTCTGACCCTTAGTCTATTTGTGCTAATAGTACACAACAAATAATTATGCGCCGCTCTTAAATTAATGAGAGCCGAGAGATCTGTGAAAGGATAGCAAGAATAAACTAAACATAGGGTTGCCAACATATCTTCGGCGAAATATAGTTTTTTTTTTAAATTGTTTTGAAAAATATAGTACACTTCTAAAAAATATAGTATTTAATGAATAAATAGACAATGGTATATTTGCCACTTATTCATTTCTATAAAAGGTATATTTTTTGCACTATAGGGATTTTTAGTAATTCAGTCATGCAAGCTTTCCCACTCAGGTTAATATTTTTGGAGTATTTTTCGCTTTTTAATCGGTGTGTCATCAGTACCACTTTCTTCCATGACTATTTATTTTATACCTCAACTATTTAAAAAAGAATAAAATCTAATTGAAAATAATTACCAAAGTCCCACTATAAAAGTAAAAGAAACAAGACCAAACCAGAGAAGTTGGAAAGCCGCGCTTTGCTTTTGAATATTCCCACTTCTCTGGACCAAACATAGTATTTTGATGTTGTCAATTTGACATTGACAAGTTCAAAACCAAATAGAAAGGATTATAAGATAGGTACGATCGGATTTCAGATACATGCTAGCCCCACTCAAAAGTTAACGTAAAAGCGCGTTCATAAATAAAAAGAAAATAGAATTTGTTTGTTAGATTTCGGTACATATGAAAATATAGTATTTTTGCGTACTATATATTACTTCAACAGTATATAGTACGCAGACCCGAAATATAGTACAATACTATATATTATAGTACGGTTGGCAACCCTAACTAAACACCACCTAGACAAAACCATACAACAATTTATAACTTGAATGTTTCACATTTTATAACCACAAACTTCTATTGTAACTTGTTATCTTGTATGCATTTTTTCTTGATGGATTGGGGTAGTACTTAATAGTTTTCTCTGTTCTTTTTTAAATTTTAACTTTGAAATGTAATTGGAACTGAATTTAGTGTTGGGACATATTTTGCTAAGTTCCTTAGTCCAGGAACTGTGTACTATCAAGAGCAGTACTGAAGTAACATTATTGCAACTGCTGGGGAAGCATAATGTTGATTTGTTTTGCATATTAAATACTCTTATAAGGCATTTTTTTAATTAAGGCCCAACCAAGTTAAAAATGTTGGAGTTTTTTCATGGTCCCTCTAATCTGTCCCACTAGTGCGACCTTGAGGGAGACTTATTTCTCGTAGATCCACTGATTGATAACCCACTCATGGTACCAATTCAATCATTCACTTTTTTAGGTTTTAGCATTGGCATTATGCCTTTTTTTCATTTGGGGTTGTCTTCCGCTCCCCCACAAGTTTGGTTAAGCTTGATTCGTCGTACTTTGCAACACAAGCTTAGTTAAAAATTTTAAAAAAAGAAGCCTTTGGATTCTGTTTAAATTTAATATTAGATTTCCTAGTATTTTCTGAGTTCTACTAACAGCTTTCAAATCCCATGCATCTCTACTACTTTTTTTCTTAAAGGATTTTAACGCCTAGTTCTACATAAGACTATCACATACTCGGATCAGTTTTAAAATTTACTTTTTACTTATGTAAGTAATAGCTGTATACATAAAGTTTGCCACCTACATAATAAATGGTAATATAATCTTGCCATCTTCATATACTAATTTCTTAACCTTGGCAGAAATATTGTTCAAGGCACTTATTTAGTGACACAAACACAGCCATACTTTGTACATAATATATTGGCATGAGTATACCCTAATATGAATGGATTTTTTTATCATAAAATACATGAGTAAACATACAATTAAACATTTTTTTCTGATAAATATTGAACATTTTATAAAACATAAAAATAATATAATTTAATGTTAATGTGGCAGCGGCAGTAAGAACATTAAAAAATATACCTTTTCCCACTTGACAAATAACAGATGCTACAGTAACTTAAATTGTTTAAATAAATACTTTTATTTATATAGTTCAAGGCGAACACATTTGCTCTGGGAGGGATACAAATACTACCTTTTTGGACATGTAATCGTCAAACTAGTATATTTTTTTCGGGTGCGGTTCATTTCGTATAAAAACATATAATCTGATTTCAAAAGACATAACATTATTTTCATATAACATTCATTTGGGATAACGTTTACAAGCTATAATTTTAATTCATATAAGGTTCATTTGGTATAAAGTTCAGTTTTTATAAAAATATTAAGTATAACACTCATTTCATATAACATTCATGTCGCATAACCTTTATTTCAACGAATAATCATAAGATATAATGCTCATTTGATATAAAATTCCAAATCATTTTTATTGGAAAAAACTTAATTAATTATTATATTAATGTGCAATTTAAATTAGGGCACCGTAATTTAGGGCGGGTGCGAGCGTAGCGAGCACGGAAATCCGGGGCACACCGACTTGGATAGGTTAGGTTTGAAGGGTATGGCGAAAACGAGTGAGGCGAGCGTAGCGAGCCCACTCGATTCCGCCATACCCTTCGGGTTAGGTTGACATGTATGCATCCCTGCATGCCTTCTTGCTTGCTTGCATGCTTGCTTGCATGCTTGCATGCTTGCATGCTTGCATGCTTGCTTGCTTGCTTGCTTGCTTGCATGCTTCCTTGCATGCTTGCTTGCATGCTTGCTTGTTCGCACGTTTGCATGCTTGGATGCTTGCATGTGTCAAAAAATACAAAGTATCTGCGGTTCATTTTGTTTACTTTTGAGTATAAATTAGGCGTTATACGAAAAGTTAATTATGTCTTGTAAATTTTATATAAATTGTCCGTTATAACAAATAATTATTAGTTAATATGAACATTATACGAATTAACTGTTATAGCAAGTGAAATTAACTAAATAAAATTATAATAATGGTACATTATATCATTTAAATTGTTATACTAAATGTTTTTAGATCATATGAAATTATAGCACTTGAACTTTAGTTTATCTAAATTTATATCATATATTACACACCCATTTTTTTCTGTAACACATTTTGAATCGAGAACAGCTGTTTCTAAAATTCGTAAATATTTACAAGCCAGTTATTTTTAAACATGGAACGCGACAAGCCATTGACTTGATCAGCTGATCGTGCGCAGTTGGCGGCCGCTGCCGTCGCCGCCGGCGCAACTATTTTAGTGGTTATTTTATTTTAATCACGGCGCAAGACTCTCAGATTGGAGTGTGACGCTTGTTGAGCTGTCTTTCCCTGTTTTAATAGTAGACTAGGAAACAATCTCTGAATTTAGATTGTAAGTGGCAAATCTTGTAACAAGTTGCTATAGTGCTTTTCGCGGGTTTGGACATCCCTGAATCCGAAAATCGCTATTAGCGGTGCGAAAAACCTTCCTAAAACACCTAAAATTCAAAATGGCGGCAAAAAAAATAAACATGCCATGTGGGGTATCAAATGAAAGGGAATCATGAGTAGATTACAAATATATAACATGTTGCTATATCCACCCTCCCTAGTCAAAGTTAATCTAAAAATATTTTTTCGAAAGTAGCGAAAAGCTTTCGAAAACTAGAGTGGTATTTCAATTTCATTCCTAGTTCAGTTTCAGTCCTAGAGATTATTTTTGGCTTGCACTTAAGTCGAATTTGTGATTGAATAGCATTTTGGATTTGAGGTTCTGTGCGTTTTACGAAAACAGAAATAGGATTTTTAATGTTTGACTTTTTGACTTCATTAAAAAAATTAGTTTTGTGAGAAAAAAAAACTTTATGTCACCTCACATTTATAAAGTTAGTTAGAAGGCTATCCTCAAATCAAATTCTTTTTCGTATCGTGTTGCGGATTAGCAATCACACCAAATTGATCAAAGACAATATTATGAACACAAGTGTTTAGCGACATGATAATTATTATTATAGAAATTGTACACATGAAAATTGATGAAAAAAAAAACAAAATCAATAATGACGTAAAATGGTTTATTTAAAAACTAACGCTTTGAAGTAACGATTAACTTCCAAGTACGGCATTCTATTATCGTTAAATTGATTGGTTGGAAAACTAATTTTTTCTTATCATAATTTAATATGTAGCTTAATAGTTTTAGTTTTGATTTGAATCAGTTAGCTAGACTATTTAAGTATCTAGAATATTCCGACTCTGTCTGACGTGAAAAATAATGCCATAATCCAACTCAATTTGCTGTCTCGGCCCAGATTGTCGCTCCAGCGACCAAACCTAATCAGAATTAATTGCGACGTATTGTGGAGATTAAACGCCATTTTATATCGCAGACTTCCGAAGATATCGGTTGCCAAGTGGATACAAATTCCGTTCAAGGTTTTATTTTATACATATAATTAAATTATCAATCTTATAATGATAAGATAATAAGAGTTCTGACTACGAATCTGTCGCGTAGTATTTGGAATGAGATGAATGAAAACTACTCAATAATATGCTTGTAGTTTTAATAAGTCACAGCACGTATTTTAAATCTAGATAAGATAACTAACACAATACTTAACAAATAGTTTTTTCCATGAAGGAAGAAAAAAATTTCATGGTTTTTGACACGAGAATGAGACCCGATAGGGCATAGTAATTTAATTGACTTTATACATACATAATTCTCTAGATTCAATATTATAATCAGATTAGATAGATAGATAGATTTGTTAGATTCATTATTATAATGTTCATTAAAATATTTTTTTAGGAGATTATAAAATATTAGAACATCCTTATGTCACCAAAAACGCCCTTTAAGTGTTCTTTATGATATTTTTTAAAATGTTAATATGTAAGAGGTGGCGAGTCGAGCTGGATGCGTATTCTGTGGAGTGGGAGAGCATAGCTCGGGATAGGAAAAAGTGGAAGGAGATGAGAGAGGCCTTTGCCCTGCAGTGGGAGAGTACGGACTAGTAAGTAGAGAAAGAAAGAAAGAAAGAAAGTAGAAAAAAAAGTAAGACTCGAACCATCTGCGGCAAATGGCGGCAAGAGAACCTATCGGCCTGTAGAACGAGATAGTCAATTCTAGTAATCTCAACTCCATTAATTCGACGATTGATAGTTTTTTCCAATCACTGACTGAAAACAATTAGTGGCAATCCCGATCTGGGGTGCGGAAAGGCAAGCCCATTTTTACATACCGCTTTCTATCCACGTTTAATGAAATATTGACATATTATCTTGCCTTTGTGTGAAATATTTTCACAAAATACATAACAACATTAAATTACAAATTTTAAAAACTCCACGCACAAATTGTTGCAACAACTAGAAAAGAGCTGATAATCTTCAAATGGCTAAAGATAATTTCTTGGATCATAGCTAAGAACACTCTCAATTGTGACACCTTACAAATAAAAATTAAAGTACCTAGATCAAAATCGGCGCATCCGTTTAGGAGCTATGTAGAACTTATAATATAACATCCTTGGAGCTATGATGCCATTCATGCCACAGAAAGACAGTCAGATAGTCACACACGTCAAACTTATAACAAACTCTCTTTTTCGCCGGAGGTTAAAAAGTACCTTAAGCCCTTCGTGAATAAATCAACGTTTTGGCGTGAAAATGTAGATAAGAAAGGCAGAAAGCCAGACAGAACTACTTACGTAGTACTACGTGGCGCGTGGTATTACCACAGAATACCAAATAGTAGTGTATTACTATGTAATTAGTAATTCAGCTCCCTAGCATGATTGTTACGCGTGACAGACATAATTTTGTCGTGCTGTTATGAGAAACCCGCTATATTGAATTATCCTCCAATAGCATACTATTCTCACGGCATTTTGACAGATAGGCAAGGGATATATTATATGTATGTCACGAATGTCAAGTTACGGGCGCTGAATCCTCTTCTTGAACATTATCACAGAGTTACCATAATGATTTAAGAAGTTAGCTCGACCTATCGTTGGAGGAGGCCTATACCGATACAAGCAAACTCACCCACCCAGCTAAGTGTTTTTTTTTATAGATGGTCTAGTTTTTTTCCGTGGCTTCGTTAGAGTTGGGAATAATAGGCTTTATCATGTATTTAGTAAGATAGCTATCCATCTAGATAATCCATCTAGTATGTAGGTTTGTTCAAAGCGCCTTGCCGCCGCCATTTCCCATATAAATCAAGGAGCGGCGACAACAGCCCGGATTTACGGTTATTGCCTGCTGAAGTTTACCGAAATCTCTGGGAGATAAACTCTAGTGAGATATTTGGGATAGTATTTACTTACGTAGCATAGTATGGATAAACAAAAAGAGTATCATGGCAACACTTGGTAATGTATTTTAACTAGAATAAAAAAAGTACTTGCCTATCTATCGAGTTTACTATACTGTTTTACATCCAAACCAAAACCGTATATTTTTTATAAACGGTTTACCCAGTGAATACTGGGTAAACCGTCAGGAATCTAAATATTGATGATGGCTTAGGCTCCGGCTCTGTCTTTTTCCCGTTTCTAAGCGAATCCTCTATATGCAAATGGACTGTTACTGTTGCGTTATCTCATTCGAATTACTTTTCAGACCTTTTTGGGTACAGTCCGCTTTGAACACTTAGTCTAAAAATATACACACAAAAAATATCATCGGTGGCATTTCTGGCTGGGCTAGGGCTTGCTTTGGATACAGGAGTCGCGTGTTCGAAACCTGCCCGTTCCACGCGTGACAGACATAATTTTGTCGTGCGTATTCTCTTATCCTATTGGAGGATATTTCAATATGGCGGGTTTCTCGCAACTTTTTGACAGTTAAATGTGCGGCAAACTTTTGTCAAGCACTTCATGTTACGGCGGCATACCAATCATTACGTTTATAGCCGGCTGCGTATCGACACCAACGCTTAATAACCAATTACATGTAAATAATGTTTTGTCTTGTTATTAAACTATGTATTATGTCCTTTGGCGGAAGTCCTTAAAACATTATCGAAATTTACGTCCATAAAATATTTTTTCTTCCAACCAAATATTGTGCGGACTGAGGATTGTGGGATTAGAGAACTAGAATACTTATTTTTTTTTAATGAAGCAGAATCTATTTAGGAACTGTGGCAATGCCTCAAAATAACGAATTTAAATCGAAGCGCGGCTTTCCAACCACTATGTGCAATGCTCTACTTTAGAAAAAAAGTAACCTTCTGCTTATCACAAGTTTTGTCTCGACATGTACGCATCTTTTTATTAGGGATAAAAACTCCTTATTACCTTTAAATGGAGCGGCCGCAGTGCGGATATTGCGGCGTCAGCATCGATCGTCCTATATCCTGACTCCTGACTCCTGGTGTTCACACCCAGGATATATCTCCTGGGATGAACAGTGTGCCAGTTTGCACCATTTTAGAAAATCCTCAGATATTCCCAATCTTCAAGTTTTTCCTTACCCGAGACAGTTTAGAATCTTATTGGTTAGTACTAGCTTTCCGCTGCGGCTCCGCCCGCGTTAACAGTTTTTCCCGTGGGAACGAGACATTTTCTCGCGGTAAAATGTAGCCTATGTTACTAAGGGTGAATGTAGCTTTCTACACGCAAATGAGCTTCTGTCAAAAACAGTCAGTTGTAACTTCGAAGTAAAACTTTATAATTAAATTATTTGATCAAATCATTAAAAGATAATTTCGTTGATACTCTCACACTGTCTTAACTCTCGCGAATGCTATAAAGACTACTTTTCTATGGGATGGAAGCACTATAATCGTAACTTATGTTTATAGTCTTTTTAACTGTGCGACGCATAATGACGGGTTGACGACTTGAAGATACGAGTTCTATGATATGCTAATGATATGATATGATATGATAATGCTATGATTATTAATACAGGGTGTAAGTAAAGTAGCGGCTCAGCAAATACTGAGAGGACATGCTCAGTATTGCTCAGCCAGCGGTTTTGAGCAACTTTCCTAAGAAAAATAAAAAAGCGGCCAAGTGCGAGTCGGAATCGCCCATGAAGGGTTCCGTAGCAGCCAGTAACATAAAAGTGACTTTGTCGATGTTTTAATAATAGTGAAAGGTAAATTGCGGTTTACGATTTATGACGTATTAAAAAAAACTACTTACTAGATCTCGTTCAAACCAATTTTCGTTGGAAGTTTTCATGATAATGCACATCATATATTTTTTTGTTTTATCATTCTCTTATTTTAGTTTAGACGTTAGAGGGGGGGGGACACACATTTTTCCACTTTGGAAGCGTCTCTCGCGCAAACTATTCAGTTTAGAAAAAAATGATATTAGGAACCTAAATATTAATTTTGAATACCTATCCTTAGATGTATGGGTTTGATGAAAAATTTTTTTTTGAGTTTCAGTTCTATGTTTGGGGACCCCCTAAATTTATTGTTTTTTTTTTCTTGTTTTGTAACAAAATCTTAATGCGGTTCACAGAATACATCTACTTACCAAGTCAACAGTATAGGTATTATAGTTTCGGAATAAAGTGGCTGTGACATACGGACGGACGGACGGACAGACAGACAGACAGACATGACGAATCTATAAGGGTTCCGTTTTTTGCCGTTTGGCTACGGAACCCTAAAAATCGTACCACTAATAATCACTCCCATACAAATTGCCATTTTAATCAGTCCGTGTAATAGTCCAATCGCATTTTAGACCAGTAGCGGTTTAGACCAAGTTATACTAAACTATCCCGACAGTTTGTATGAAGAAGTCTGACGACCTGTTAAATTTATGTTTTTCGTATCTGGGAAAAGTTTCTTTCGAAAAGTTCATCAGATCCGTTGACTGACCAATTTCTTTCAGTTTTTGATAAGCCATGTACGCACACCCTTGGATATCGTTATAATATTATGCGTATCGTATTAGATTGTCTGAGGTTAGCTATAGGTAGGTAGTCTGAATTTATTGCTGCTCTGCAAAGTGGGCATTGGTCAGACACCTTTGCAGTGAACCAGCAGCGATCTGGTGAGGGTTAAGGGAAACTGCAAGTTGCGGACAACTCAAAGCCTTTCGTTTTGGACATTTTTAAGGAAGAGTTATGCCTAGCAACTGCCGGCTTAAATGATCGTGGTGGCAAAAGAAAAATTCACGGGATTTTTAAATTTTACAGCATATTTTCTCTATTATGTCATGTGGCGTATATACCAAACCTTTTAGAAGAAGATTGATGAGAAACAACTGCTTGATTGGCCACAAGGTGGACTGGTCTACTGGATGTAGCATCAATCAATTCGTTTCAATTATTGGCAATTGGCCCTTTTGACTCTTGTGACGTTGGTTACGAAGAGTTGGATGTGGCTGGTTCGGTCGGACAGTTCATTTTATCTTGTTAATTTTTATCTGATTTAAAAGGCCAATTGAAAAATATGCAATATCATTTCTTGTATTTTATTTAGGATTTAACGTTTTCTGCCAACCAATCTTACGTGTTTTTGTCGCTTGATCAAAACTACTAAATCGTAAACTTTGTTGTCAACAGTTTCAGCCTGTGTTTTCCGAATGTTATTTCCTAGTTGTTGATACCAGTCTTAATTGACCTGTTTGTCTAGAGCTAGACATAGCAGATAAGTCCAACTGGAAGTGGGTCAGGTCGGATATTTTCAGATAGGCAAGTTCTGACTCTATTTGATTAAGCCTCACCTCCACCACTAGTATTGGGAAACATGCCATTTGTTTCGTATTCCATATCTGCATTTCAGTTTATCCAGTATAAAGTGACAGGGACAGGTAGAAGTATCCCTTTGTTCGCAAAATGACAGGTTCGCGAAGTAGAGTTAAGTCATGAGTAGGTACCTACAAGGGCTGTTTCTGATCTGATTGTTTTCTGAATAAGGTAGGTACTTACTTTTAATTATGTTTATTTGTTATTCTGTTTTGTCTGTGATGTCCCATAAATAAATATTTCGTGATTCTTGTTCCGATGGTTGTATTAGTATTGAATTGTACTTTAGACGAAGACAAAAACAAACTTTGCCTTCAGTTTACAAGCGAAGTCATTGATTCTATAGCTCAGCAGAAGTTATTCAAATTGTAATATTTTTCTATTCATGCTTAAGCACTTTATTAAATTACTTTATTTAAGTCAAAATCAGCATATTTGTTTATTCACACCGAATGAAACTACATAAATAAATTTGCTGATAGTAGAAAAGTAAACCCATGCACTGAAAAAAAAAATTGATTACATTAATCAAAAAAATGATTGCGTCTAACAAGAAACTTGTTACAATACGAGCGTATAAAGTAATATGATTATGGCGATAAAGCTATGTTGATTAAATAACAATCAAGTTGTCTTTATGAGATAAAACAAGTAAATTGTTGAACCTAATATGATCAAATAAATATAACCAATCAAGTTTGGTTATTATAACAATGATTTCTGCTGATTGAAGTTATAATGAACTTGATTAAGGTTATCAAGTATTTTAAGTAGTTTCAGATAAAATTGCTTTATGCTAGCTATCAAAGGACCTGATTATTGTGAATATGAAAACTTGATACATTTGATTATGTTCCACATTAGAATCATATATTTAGATGTTTACTTCTGTTATATAACTTGTTTCGCTTTATGAAGCTGTCTTTATTATTTGAATGAAGATAAGTATTAATATTTAATAAGATTTTTTTTTTCAATGTAATCAACCCAATTGATTGAATGTAAAAATTAATAATTGTTAAGTTATTCAAATAACTTGTTTAAAGCTATAAAGTACTCTTATTGGGACTATCAAGAAACGTGTTTATTTTTTTATTATATAGGGTCTAAATTTACGTTTAGATGCAGAATGTCCAAGTTGCAAAATGTCCAGCGGGTGCAAAATGTCCAGGTCGCAAAAGGTCCAGGTTGCAAAAGGTCCAGCTTGTAAAATGGTAATAATAAGACATTCTGCATCTAAAGGAAATATAACTTATGCTACTATAATGAAACAAAAAAATTAATAGCATATAAGTTATATTTCCTTTAGATGCAGGTCTTATTATTACCATTTTACAAGCTGGACATTTTGCATCCTGGACCTTTTGCGACCTGGACATTTTGCACCCGCTGGACATTTTGCAACTTGGACATTCTGCACCTAAACGTAAATTCGTTTTAATAGTTACGTTTCTTATAACTAGTGATGGTGCTGCTCTAAAGGTGTTTGGGTATGTACTGCGCTCACGCTTTAAAAGGAACGCAGTACTTTTCCTAAAATCCTGTGTCAGCAGATCACTTGTCAAAAGAAACATATTTATAATTTTTTTATATAAAATGATAATGTCAGAAATGTTATTAAAAAGTTTTATTCATGGTTATTAATAACTGTTTAGAGATCAACATTTTTCCTTATGCTAATTTATGAAATATATAGGTATGTTTAGAAATCAACAATTGTGTATAATATATCTAAATTGAACAATAGTCTCATAGAGAGGAGAGATCCCACGAGCATTAAAGGAAGAAGGTGAGCGTCAGAATGGCTAGTTGTCTGTGGCGTGAGTCTATGAGAGTTGATACAATAATTGCTTATATTTGCTTCATAGAATAAAAAATTGCTACATATGATATATATTTAGAAATAAGACTTTTTTTTTGACCAGCGATCCTGATGTTTGGTTGGCTGGTCACCTCCTAGTTTGAAGCCCAGCATGCAGTATTTCCCGAAATTTATTGCGTCAATAATTGCTTCATATTTATTTCATTTATCTATTTTAGTTGTAACTTCAAACACTTTTTCTTGTAGACACTTTTCCTTGGGATAATTATTTAAATGATTGCTACATCTTTTATTTAACGTACGATTGAAGTTACACTTCAAATAGACAAATGAAGTAAATATGAAGCAATTATTGACGCAATAAATTTTGGGAAATACTGCACGCTTGGCTTTAAACTAGGAGGTGACCAGCCAACCAAACATCAGGATCGCTGGTCAAAAAAAGTCTTATTTCTAAATATATATCATATGTAGCAATCGCTCACGGAAGAAGTACTTTTATATTGAAAATAATCTTTAGTTGTACCTTGTAAATTGTAAATCAATAAGAATCATAATATATTTGCACCTTGTATATGGCATGATCGTGGGATACCTTCTTGTAGAGAATACAATCCCGGGATCCCGAACATGATATCACTCATAACATAACATAATATTTGTGTTCATAATAAACAATCTTATACTAATTAACACAACATGCTATTTGTATTTTTTAATAATAATAGTCTCATAATTTTTGTGTTAACAATCAACAACCTTATACTAATATACATTTAACAGTAGCCTCAGGGTTGTTCGCAACTCGTTCCATTCGCAATTGGTCTCATCAACATGGAACCCCAAAACAGAAGCTTGAAGAAAAATCACAATAATTGGAATATAATGTCAAATACGAAAAATGTCAAGTCACAAAATGACCAAGGTTTTAAATGGCTAACGTTTGAGTAATTGACATTTAGCGATATTTATTCATTTTATGTATTTGATATTATGCGTTTTTGTATTTTTAAGCTTTTGTCTCTGGGTTTTTATGTTGATAGGACAAGATGCGATTTGACAAGTTGCTAACGCGTGACGAGTTTCGAATGGGACGAATTGCGAACAACCCGTATCATAAAATGAGTGTTTTATAATAATCAACACCCTTCTTCTAATAAATTAAACTTAATAAGCTTAATAAATTGAAATTATAACTGTCTCAGAATATAATTTATTTACAACTTGTAACAAAAAGAAGATAACAACCCGAAAGGAAGTAAAGGTACTCAAGAAACTTTCCCCAACGAAAATAAGTAAAAAATTATGCCAATCAGCTGAGGAAATTACTATATGGGGGGAGACCATATTTTTCATATCGTTTAGGTGCAGAATATCCAAGTTGCAAAATGTCCAGTGCGTGCAAAATGTCCAGGTCGCAAAAGGTCCAGGTTGCAAATGGTCCAGGTTGCAAAAGGTCCAGCTTGTAAAATGGTAATAATAAGACATTCTGCATCTAAAGGAAATACAACTTATGCTACTAAAATGAAAAAAAAAAAAAAATAGCATAAGTTATATATTCCTTTAGATGCAGGTCTTATTATTACCATTTTACAAGCTGGACCTTTTGCAACCCGGACCATTTGCAACCTGGACCTTTTGGTGCGTTACTTATTTTTATTTAGTTTCATGAGTCCATTGATGTCCTTTTTTATAGCATTATAGGTAGGTACATACTAACCCTTAGATTATCTTTATCATATGTTATATAGTAGTCTAATATTAATCTTTAAGGAGACAAACATCCATAAGCTAATAAATCTAATAGGAATCATAAGTTTATTTATTTATATTGATAGTCCTATTAGTTTATTTACCTATAAAGAGTAATATTTTTAGAAAGCAATATCCATCTATATTCATAAGAAAACAGTAGCTTCATAATTATAATCATTGTGTTAATGAATAGACATTCTAAATTATGAAAAGTGCCCGTTTACCTACCTTGTCTCAGTTTTAAATTATATTGGACTTCGCAGTGTAACATAATTTTTATTCGACACAACACTGATATTACATGGTATAGGAAATTCTAATAAACTGTGTAGTTTGACAACGTACCTGTAATTTCGTGGTTCTAAAACCTCATATGCATGGAAGTGTTCGTTAAAATTTGTTGTATCTAATAATATTCCTTTAAAAATTAAATCAATGTTTGCATCCAGCACAAAAATATCAGTTAACTTAAAAAAAGATACTATACCATCTTCAGGACTGCTGTAAACCAAAATAGTGTCCTTGGTATAATATGTAGATGATACTGTTGCCCAAGATGTTTTCTCAATTTTTCGTGATAGCACATGTGGTATGTATTTAACAATATATTGAGAGTCTAGACTATCGCATTCTTTTATAGAACCTGTCTTGATGATGTCATCTAATTTACCTTTCAAAAAAATATCATTTAACTTTAGTTGTTGTTTGATAGCAAGAGATAATGTAATATTTCGCCTATTGCATGAAGTTTTTGCCGCAATTTTAGATATTCTGTGCTTTGCTTCAAAGCGCATTGACCAAAACAATATTAAAGGCCCAAATTTTTTAAGAGCCGTGTGATAATGTATTAAGTGATGAAACTTGGGCTTCAGTGTATCCTCACTTAAAGAAAGGTACAAGGTGTTTAAGTCAGTAATATGAGTTTGCAAGATTTCTTCAGTACCGTTTGCGAATGCAGTAGATGACAAAATATCAATAATCATCCTGAGTTTTGAATACATTTTCCAAAAATCATTTTCCTCAGATACGAACTCTCCGACAAGTAATGCAAAATAGCGTATCAAAGTTAACATTTCAGAGGAAGACAATCGTATGTTTCCTTGATTGACATGATCAGGTGACAAAGAACATGGCTTATTTCTGTTATCAGGACCGTATGAAAATGTTTGGATTCTCTGATTCAGTGTATCTAAAGAGAAATTATTTTGAACACGTGTCAACTTATTTATTATAAGACTCATTATGTATTTCGCTACACCTTCTAGGACATCGTGCATCCAGTCTACGCCGATTTGATCAAAAATACTAAAATTGTGAATATCTAACCATACGCATTTTTCTTTTATGCCAGTTTCAGTAGGATTGTGAGCTAACAGATCAGACTCATAATTGGTAGCATTGCGTAAAAGTGAAGTATCTTCTACACATTGAAATTTCATTATGTCTTTTTTAACTTTACATATTCTACAGGGAAAGTTTGCTGAAAAACTTTCTATAAATCCACATATTGAATGAATTCCTAGATTGTCTCCTAATAACAAACCAAGTTGGAAATACACTTTGCCTTTAAATCCAGGTACATCAAAGTCGATTCCATGATCATTAAGGTAGTTAAGTTCGTCAATGACACATTTAAATATTATTTGATTACCGAATAAAACTCTGTCCGAAGAATGAAATAAGAGAAATAGGAAAATGTTATTAAGAGATGAAGAACGACAAGGAGGTAAACATGGGAGTAAAATATAAACAGCTCCTAATTTATGCTGTCCTGCTCGACTTCCTAAAACATTTCCTGTCTCATAGTCATCAAAGTAAAGAAATAGTGGCATCACAATTTTTTCTCCATGGTGGTGTATGAGACTTTTCCAATAAGAACCTTGTATAAAATTTTCAATGGCACTGTTAGGTAAATTACTATTATTTTTTAAAGTACTCATGAAGTTTAAAGTCTCTATAAGCAGTCCTTCTAAAGAAAAAAACATTTGTAATACATATCTTAGACTTATAAAACTTTGTTCGCAGGTTACCGGTACCAGTCGACTTACACCATTATGTCTTATTGAATCTAGTCTTTGACCAATGACAATTTGTTGTGGTCTAATAAAAGTATTTTTATTTTCAAAATACTGTAAGCGTTTGTACTCGGTACTAAATTTATTTAAAGGCAAGGTTATAACTGGTGTAATGTTTTTTATAATAGTTTCGATACATGAAGATGGAATCTGATTATTATGGGACATGGTTACGAGTGTAGTTTTAAGGTCTGAAATGAGGGATTCTGATAGACAGTTATTCAATCCATTCATAAATATGTCAACTATATTTCTGGGTAGGTTTTGATTAGAATATAAAGAAGCCACCATGGAAGATATGGATGTTTCAAATGATACTTGAGAAGTGACGGGAGTAACCATATTTAACGCTTCATTATCTTCCTCCAATAAAGATTCAACATCTGCATCAAAATATTCGCAAGGAGCTGGTACAACAAAGTTATTGTTACTGTTATCCTCAGTGGATACGTCTAACGAAACTAAACGATTTGCTAAGGAATCATCGTTGTGAGTTATTAAATGTCGCCTAAATGAGTTTAATAACTGGAATTTTCTATTACAGTTTTCTTCAGCACATATTAAAGTTCTATAATCAGAATGATTATGAAATAGTGTGAGGTGAGATTTAAATGCTCCGAAAGAATCGTATTGATTTTTACAAAGAAAACAAATAACCATTGTGGAGTGAAAAAAAAAACTGTTCTTGATGTTAGTTAGTTAAGTACTCAAATTACAATCTGTTAAAAGTGACTCGGCAGATGTTGAGCCTTTATCATAGGGACTTGACAGTTTATAGAAGCCTTTTTGTATAAAGTACCATGGACCATAGCTTGAAGGTGAATATTCTAGGTTTAATGACCATGTGAGCTTGAAACATGCATCTACCGACGCCATGATGTTGGCGACGTTGTAAAAATGGTTGGCATTTACTACCACATAATAGGCTTTGATGTTTGCTAAATTAGGGCCCACTATAATGATATACGGTTGTGGGGTAAAACCCATCTGAATGGTCTTTTGATGTTTTTTATCTATAACTAGTTTCAAGTAACTATCGTCCTGTACGTGGGTCACAAACGCGTCACGGCTTTCGGCTTTCGACGGTTTCCATTTTTTTTCTTTATTTACCTTCCTTTTTTTCGATGGGGGAGAAGATCCTTTTGAGCTCGTGGTAGCGATGGGTAAGGTGATTATGCTTGGGTTAATCAGCTCTGGCAAACTCAATATTGCTGCAAGGTTGTTTTTCTCTTCATCGCTCGAATCTGAAAGAATAAGAATTTTACATTAAAAACAGGCATCACCAGACACAATTATCAGATAGACTATCTATACTCCATATTATACTATACTATAATAATTATAATCTAGGCCGCGGGTAAAACCGCGGGGCGGAAAGCTAGTTTAAAATGAATTTCCTTCCTTGACCGGTACATTCAAATTGACATGCAACACAGCATGAGACACCAAAACACAGTTTAGTTTCATGGTCAGGTTCAACCCTTGAAAGGGATGCAATATTTTCGTTTAGGTGCAGAATGTCCAAGTTGCAAAATGTCCAGCGGGTGCAAAATGTCTAGCGGGTGCAAAATGACCAGGTCGCAAAAAGTCCAGGACGCAAAAGGTCCAGATCGCAAAATGTCCAGGTTGCAAAAGGTCCAGCTTGTAAAATGGTAATAATAAGACCTGCATCTAAACGAAATATAATTTATGCTACTAAAACGAAACAAAATTTATGATAACAACAATTATTTAATAAAGTGTCAAAAATAATTATCGATATTATTATTATTACCATTTTACAAGCTGGACCTTTTGCAACCTGGATATTTTGCAACTTGAACCTTTTGCAACCTGGACATTTTGCGACCTGGACATTTTGCGACCTGGACATTTTGCACCCGCTGGACATTTTGCAACTTGGACATTCTGCACCTAAACGAATATTTTACATAGCATACTGAAGTTTTGGTCTGGGGCATTTAGGAATAACCGCTCACTAAACACTTACCATCTGCCAATTGGATAAGTTCTTTGCAACTAGCATCTTTAGACTTCTTTTCTTTCAAAAGTTTTATTAATGTTTTTTTCACTCCGGGAAAGTTCAAATAGAAGTTGTTTTGTTCTTCAGGGTAACAGGCATTGAAGTCTTCTTCGAGCTGTAACAAAAGGTAAAACATTTTTTATTTTTTCATTTTTGTCGAGTAGAGGGCGTCAAAAAAGCCCTTGTTGTCCCATACAATTTGGGGCTTGGTTAGACTCTCAGCCTAGGTCCAAGCCCAAAATTGATAATGTCAAAAAGTGCGCGTTCTACACCTCGTAAATAAAACAAAAAAAATTAAAACATCAAGTCCCAAATCCGTCGGTCTTATGATGGGAGATAGCTAAGCGAATGAAATCAAAATTAAGTATCTTATTTACACCAGATACCTACTAATGTATATCCTTGAGGTTTTTGTAGAGCAGGATAATCTTTAAAATATTGTTCAATTGAATATTTAGATTCTCTTAAATCTTTGCCACGTTTTTGTAAAGTCCCTTTCCATTTGGCTAGGACTAATGTCCAAGGATCTGAGCTGCTTTTGAGCCACGTTATATCATCATCTTCGCTGTTGGAGTTTCTAGTATTAACACTCAGAGCAGTCAGTGGAATAGGTCGTGGTAATACTTTGACAGGTTTATGAGGAGTTGGTGATTTCTTTAGTTTGTCTAGTACTCCATGTTTTTGATACTTCCTTCTCAAGTTAAGTAATTGACTGATTAGTTTTCCTCTGGCTTGGTATGTCACACCTTGCGCAGTGATGCATGCTGGAATGTAATAAGTTGTAATCCGCTCATTTGGGAAAATTTCTTTTATTTGTTTACTCCAATTATGATAAATTTCTTTGGTGATCTTATCATTTTTATGGCTCTTCAGTATTTGCTTGCAAATAACGCTAGCTAAAAGATTTCTGGATTGTTCATTATCTAATGATTTTCCGACAAATTTTAGGAGACCTGACGCTTCGAAATCTTCCTTGAGTAACTTCAGTAAGCTCTGTAAAAAAAACAAAATAAAACCATTAGGTATTCAATAAAATTAAATAAACAGTAGGTATAGGAAATGGGTCAAAGAGTCAAGGTCAGGGCGGGTTGTGGCCATGAGACTTCAAGAAAATAATATAAATGGATTTTATTTCCTTTATTCCCGTACCTTTAATCACCACTAGTGTGTATAAAAAGTCCCATATGACTTTAGAGGCGATGCACAATTTTTTTTGTCGAGCTATAAACTTGGTCCCATACAACAATTTCATGGACCTAAACGCTAGACTTCAGGAACAAAACCATCATACATAATTACAGGGTGTAGACTTTGTACTGTTTTTATGTCACATGCAGTAAAATTTTGCCTTACAAAATATTGTGCAATATTAACCTAAATAAAACTTATGTTTATGTATGTGTGTTGTTTTTATGGGCTAAATGATTATCTATCTATGTAGGTATTTAAGAGTTACAATGGATCTTTGCGTGTTTAACCTAACAGCCAACTGTACCTACAAATACAATACAATACAATATACTTTATTGACAAAAGATACAGCATACAGAAAACAACACAGAACAAAACAAATGAGTCAAAAGGCGGCCTTACCTACCACTTATCATCAACTCACAAAAAAGAAGTATGAAAGAATTAATACTTACATTATTTTCAATGACATAGAAACTTGTTGTAGTTTTTGTTGAAGCTAAATCAAGGTTGGGGGATGTTTTTGATTGCTCTGCCACTAACACATGCACATCAGCTGTTTCTGTTTTTTCTTCAGCATTAAAGTCTTGAACTGTAATGTCCTGAAATAGATTAAATTAAAACCAATTACTTACAAATTTTCTACTACGCAGTCAAAGTTACAGACCTCATGGTTATCATGGCATTTGTAAGCACTAACTAGCCTGTAATACCATAACTTGTCGGTGTTGTGCTGACTAGTAGATAGGTATTACCTAATATTATTATTTAGTGAACAGAGACTGGTATCAAATGGAAGCCCAGAAGACATTGCAACCTAGAAGTTCTAGGGTTCTAGGCTAGAACCCTTTATTCAAATAGGTACATATTTTATTTATAGATTTATTGACTATATTGCACTGCATACTAAGTTCTAAGCTGACCTACATAAGTATAGGTACTTTCCAAACCAAACCAAGGCACTGTAACTAGGGTTAACTTTATTCAATAGTACCTACATTATCTACTTACTAGGTACCTAATTCCTGTACAGGTAATACCTTTACATATAGGTACTTACACTCAGACTTATAATATCTAAATTACTGAAGTCTCCTCCAGGTAGACTCATATTACTGTCTATAGTGGTGTTGATGTTGGGATTCCATTCTTTCCAGTTCCGTATAAATAAGGTTCTAGGTCCTAATGGTGGAATCAGCTCTTTAATATCTTCCGGGGTAAGCGCAGAAAGCGCCTGCAGATTTATTTCATTTTCTGCAAAATAATTGTTGAATCAACTGACAGCAACAACAGCAGCTGCCGGCACACTACCGCAGAACAGGAGCAGTAGCGGTCCAGCCTTACCGCCTCGTGTGGCAGGATTCATATTATACCTATACAAACTCCTAAGATACAACTTTTCCTGCTACCGCTCCTCTACTGCACCGTATGCGTACCGCCTACAGTGTGCTGGCACCAGTCTTTGTACTTAGATGAGTAGGTAGGTAGGTCTCACACCTAAAGTAAGTAGATAAATAGCTAGTAATGAATAGGTAATGGTCGCATGAGACAGGTAAGTAGGTACTTACTGATAAAATTTTCTTGTAAATCTGGGAGGCCCCATGCCTCCAGCAGATCTGTAACTTCTTCCATGGTACACAGTCACAGTTGTCACAAATCACACCGTATATTTACGTAACCCGACGGACGTACTTTTTACGTGGCGCTCTCGCCGGCCGATTCAAACAAAATGACAAGTTTCGACATGCAATGCAACGGTTCGCGACGCTTCGAGTATGTTTACATTAATCAACTAGTAGTATACAATCAAACTAGACAATGTTTGTATTAAAAAACCGACAACATTCAATTTTAATAAAAGGGTAATTGTTTTTAATATTCTTGCGTTATACCATGAAACAAAATTTACTTGATCTATTATAATATGATTTCATTATAAAAACATTCAACTGTATTATAAAACTAAACATTTAACTTGATTGACTTTTTCGCTTCGGGTATGTTTACATTAATCAACTAGACAATGTTTGTATTAAAAAACCGACAACATTCAATTTAAATAAAAGGGTAATTGTTTTTAATATTCTTGCATTATACCATCAAACAAAATTTACTTGATTTATTATAATATAATTTCATTATAAAAACATTCAACTTTATTATAGAACTAATCATTTAACTTGTTTGAAATTTTGATAATTTCGGCTTTAATGAAACAACAAACAGTTAGTGATCATTTTTTGCAAGTTTATGATTGCTTCATTCATTTTTTTTTCTATCAAGTAAAATGCCATACTTGATTGGCTCGATTTCTCTCAGTGTATGAACATTTTAGCTCCT